>LOJH01038823.1:0-14970 GCA_001685095.1 Ellobius talpinus | reverse complement strand
AAACCTCTTTTCCAAGGCAACATATCCTTAGACCCAAATTTTGAAGACAAGATACCTTTAAAATATATATGTTTGTTTAGCTTAGTAGCCTGTACAATAAAATGTCTCTCTGTACTTAGCTCATTCACAGTCAAGAATTTTAAAGAAAACATGATAATATACATAATCCAGACTCTCTTTGTCATTTCCATTTTTACATGGTTTATTTTTCTTTACTCCTTAAATTATGACTGTCTGTAATCTGTCTCTTTAAAGACATTGTTTTATTTTTTAAAATTATTTATTTCTTTTTATAACTGTCTATACTCTTTTTCTTCTCTCTCCCAAGCCTATGTACATTTTTTAAACACAGTGTAACGCCCTCAGAGGTTTATTTCTGTCTGAATCTGTCTTTATTGCATATTTGTAATCATTTTCTGACCCAGAGCACTTTTAAAATGGTAAGCAGCTTGGTCACAGTGGTCTTGGATGCTGGCTCCACCTCTCTAGGCCTTTTAGCATGGCAAAGTTATGTTCACTGCCAGCTCTGGGACTACTGGGTGGGAGCCATGCTCATCCCCTCAACTCTGGGAAACAGTTGGCCCATGCTGCCACCAAGTAACTTTCAGCATGTTCCCCATAAACCCCATTCAAGTATTTGGCCTCCTAAAAGAGTCAGGGCTGTTCATGCAGATAGCATAAACCAGAAAGCTGGTTTTTAAAGGATCTGTACAAAATTGCTGCTACCACTGAGTCAGGAAGCCTTCTCCTTTAAGTGACTTGTGTCGCTGCTTGCCTCTACCAAATAGAGCCCACTTGAGAGAATGCTACTACCAAGAAGCTATACTTACCTTTGTTCTTTTGTGTCTAGAATTCCTTCCCAAGCTCTCTCAGGTTTTATATGGATGTAGTGGGCTCACATTGGCATGCCATGTGGGTGGAGACTGCTCATTCATTTCCTGGCCACTCGGACCCAAATAATCATATAGAAACTATATTAATTACAACACTGTTTGGCTTAGGCATATTTCTAGCTAACTCTTACATCTTAAATTACCAATTTCTATTAATCTGTGTATCACCACAGGGATGTGGCTTACCAGCAAGGTTCTGGGTCACAGTTGGTGCCTTTCTCCTTTGGTATTTACATGGCATCTGACTCTGCCTACTTTCTCTCTGTATTTCTGTTTGGATTTCCTGTCTGGCTTTACTCTACTAAGCCATTGGCCAAAACAGTTTCTTTATCAACCAATGGTAATAAAACAAATTCACAGCATACAGAGGGGAATCACGCATCATCTCCCCTTTTCTGTCTAAATAAAGGAAAGGAAGGTTTTAGCTTTATATAGTAAATTACATATACAAAGCAATTTTCAAGCAAGAAACATAGTTAGAATACTTAGTCCATTTACATTTGGCAAATTAAGGAAAATACTCTATATCTATCCTATCTTTGTGAGTCTAAAGTTATATATCAAATTTATCCTTTATCATAACTAAGGAAAACTATAACTATATGTCTCCACCTCTTCAAAAACCCCAGAAGGATATAGTATTACCTAAGTAAACAGGAAGTTCATTGTAAGTAACTTCCAAAACTCTGGAATTGACAGAGACATCTCACTGCCTGGGCAGTCACCCAAAATTCTTCTCTAATACTAGAGCATCCATCTCCAGCTTACTGGCCCATAGTCTCTGGCAGACTTTTCCATAAAGCAGGAAATTTAAATGACTTCTTTGTGGACCTGGATCACATTGGCCCTAGCTAAGTCTACTTGGTAAGTTTCAGAATGCTCTATACCCAGATAGGAATGTTTGTAAAGGTTATGGTTTATATGAGGGTTGAATTAGTCATATTTACCAATCTGTTCTATTAGGACACCTTCATTTTATTGAAGGATATTTGAATTTTGTCTAAAGATAAGTGAATGAATGAAACATCATATTCGTACTTTAAGATAGATATCTTTTTTTAATAAAATTGAGGTTTACTTTGGGTAGTTATTTTTAATAAAATTGAGGTATACTTCAGGTCAGAAAGGAAAAAGAAAGTTTCTTGGGTAGACAATATATAATAAACTAGAATATGTATTCTGGGAATTGCTGGTAGTGCTAACCCAAACCCACCAAACTGAATAGGAGCTAGGTTCTCTCCAGCTATTGCTCAGCTCATGTGCTTTTGGGAGGGTCTGTGCATGTTTGTGTATGTATATCTATGTTTGTGTACAAATTCACATCTATGTGCAGGTATGCATGGAGTCCTGAGGCCATCCTTTATGTCTTCTTCAATTGCTCTCCATCTTACTTGCTGTTACTATGTCCCTCACTGAATCTATAGCTCACTAATTTGACTAGACTGCCTGGCTAGCAAGCCCCAGGTATCCTCCTATCTCTTCTTGCCCACTCCAGGGATTACAGGCTTGCTCCACTTGACTGTCTTTTTATATGGATATGTAGGGATCAAACCTAGGTTCTCAATCTTCCATAGCAAACATTTTACCAAACACTTGGCAGCCTCTTCTGCTCAACCCTTAAGGATAAGCTGTACCTTCTGGTTCCCTAAAATCTAGACATTCTTGATGCAGCATTCAGCTGACCAGTTTACATAGCAAGGACCTGAGATGATCTGGGCCTCCAGCCAAAGCACATGCCATCTTTACCCTTCTGTGCCTATGACTTCACCATAATATTCTAGGGAGAAATTGGCCTCCCTTAGTCATTCCTAGAGTGCTGAAAGATCTAAAAAAGCTTGTGTGTGTATGTGTGTGTGTGTGCGCACACGCTTTATGATATTTTCCTATGTCAGAACAAGCTAGAATTTTTTTTCAGAATAAAATAAACAAAGGGAACACATGTGACATCATTCCAAATGGGTCCACAGCATCAGACTTAAAGCTTTCTGGCCGGAGTTTCCAAATAATAAGAGAGAGAAATCTGGAGGTGTTCTAGAACAAAGTATGTAACCAACCCACAGAGGTTCAATTGTTCCATGATACTCCCTCAAATTCTTACAGTGCAGGCCACTAATTCTCACAATGGCCTCACTCTTCCAACCTTTTATATGACTTAGGCTTCAGTGAGTACAAGAGAAATAGAGTAATGCCAGGTTTTATGTTCAGATTAAGAATGACCTTGTTTCTAAACTTTTATACAGAAGATGTATCACACAGTGAGTAAAAGCATATTACAGCTTATTCTGACCTCATTCTCCCCAAAATTAACTATATGAACCTCAGTTCAAGTGCTCAATGCTATCTCTCTTTGCTTCAGCTTTTCCACTACCAAAATGGAGAGTATATTTATTTTATAAGGTTGTTAGGAGTATGATGTGGATTAATTAAATGGGTAGAGACTGGTTTGAAAAAATGTCAGGAAAATCCTGAGGACATGATAAATACAATGATTACTAAAGTCTTCCTGTCCATGTATATTATGTACTTATGTCACCAGTGACACAGGTCTCATCAGAACTGAAAGGATCCAGAGAGGGTTAAGAGCCATAGAGAAACAGCTTTGGGAAAATCACTTTTTGATTTCCTGACTGAATACATATTCCACTAGCTAAACATGTCCTGTTTCCTGACAGCAACAGTCATCCATTTACTCCTACCACAAATTAACACCAAAGGGTCCAGTCTTCACTAGCACCAACAACAGCATCTGGCTACCTGTCAATCCCGAAATTTCAAAATCTCTAAGCTGTACGTCCTCTCCCTGTGTAGGAAATACATGCTGAGAAATATTTCCATTGAAATTATCTTATTTATTTTTATGAGTGTCTGAATTTTTCCTCTAAAACATATGTCCTCATTTGAGTTTGTTTGCAAATTTCACTGAAGCACAATACACACCACTGTATTAAGCATAAAATCCATTTGTTCTGATTAAAGAAGAGTCCATATCTTTACCAGATTAAAAAAATACAGGAGATTAAAGCAAACAGCATTAGTGGATAATTAATGGAAAAATAATAATTTTGTAATTATATATTTTTGTGAGTTGAGATTATTCTCTGTGCATTTATTCTATCTATTCTATAATGATCATAAAATATGAAATTGAATTATTTTAAAAATATGTTTAGGAACAAAGATATAAAGGAGAAACTTGCTTGGAAAATGTTATATTTATTTTATTTTATGTTTTAGGTTTCCCTGTTTCATTTTTATAAACCATTAAGCAATTTGGTACATAGTTTCACAAATGCTGAAATGAACAAGTGAACAAGAAGGAAAGTCAATTCTGATTGTCACAGTAATTTCTACTGTGTAGATTCTCTTTGGCGAGATGTAAAAATTCTAGACATTTTGTTATGGTGAGAAAATAAATTCGATGCATGACTTCTGGTCTGTTGCTATGGCCCCTATAGTCTATGTTGCTTTCCTAGCACTATTAACTTAATTATGATAAGTACAGGGTTCTTTTGAGCTCATTCAAACAGTTTATATGCATGCTCATTTGATGATTCCTCTGAAATGTTAGTACTAACTCTGCTAATTATGTCAATAAATTAATTAGACCTATACTACTACAGACAACAGCCAAGTGGCCTTTAGCCTCTCTCTTGTCTATGTTTCCTTTGAACCCTCAAAGTTGAGCACTATCCAGCTACCAGTTTGTTCCTCATGCACAGATAATTTTTCTGGATTCATATATTTTAATGCATTTTCTATTTGACATAGAATATTTTCTTTAATTCATTTAGTGGCTATCAGGACATTTCACAAGAAGCTCTACAGTGGCTTCATAACATATTTAAAAAACATTAATTGACCCTTTCAATCACCTAATACACAATGAGTGAAATAATTAAGTAAGTTGTTAAAGCCTTTATAAATTCAAAATTGGGGTAATACAAATTAACAACATAGGCGTATTCTTATTGAATCAATGCTGTGAGAATCAAGACTTAGGAAATGGTGCTGGAGTTTGACATGTATCTCTAACATATATGTAATATTATTCCCCTTGCTCTCAAATAGCTTTCAGATCATTGCACACACAGAATGCAATTCCTGAAAGTCAGTAAAGGCATGACTTTTAAAGGAGTTTGATGCCCCCAAGCAATCAGTCACTACATGAGATTAAATAAAATGCTCTGCCTGCCAGTTAAGCTTAGGGAACTAAAGAAGCAATTTTTTGTGAAATGCACAAAGTTTGTAATATAAGGATCTTTTCTCCCTAGCATGGGTTGTAAGGTGTCAGTGTCAGAGAACTTTCTGGTTCTCTTACTTTTTACATGATATATATTCTATTATGTATCTTTACCAAAGTGGATTGTAGAGAAAATAACAGCTACAGTTGGTATTGCACTGAAAAGACAGACACTTAAAGAATAAAAACATCATTCTCCTTCCCCAGCCTGCTCATATTGCAACAATTCACTTGACAGAAATAACGAGTTCCTCTAATTTGCCCTGAGATGACTTCATAAGTTTCAGGTTCGAGTTCAAGTCAGCCACTTTAACTGTTGAGTCTCCTACGAGGTCAGAGACACATAGCGTAAATACTCTGCAGAATTCAGAAGGTCAAAGGAATTGAAGTCAAGCACCCATTTTCTATTTTCACTTTCTTATGTGAATTTTCCATGCATCTGAGAAAAGCAACACTTAGGGCAGAAGAGTCCTGAGTTGACAGTCAAGGTCAGCAACCCTAGGAGGACCCAGAAGAGTTTAGTCAGCTATCAGAGGCAGAACTTAGCCTGGAACGCAAGGGAAGATATTGTGGGTCAAAGTCCCAGGCTCCTACACGGGCTTATACAACATTCTGGACTCAGATAGAGCAGCCAAATGAAACATTTCCATTCCTGTGATTTCCTGTCCTTAAGGGAAATCAAACATTTTTCTTGGTTGTAATTCAGATCTAAGGAAAAGACTCTATAAGCACACCGATTATTTTAAGTGTGTACTCATTTTACCCATCAAGACATCATTTTATTTCTTTGTGAAAGTACTTATAGAAAAATGATTTTTTAAACTCATATTCAGAGCTTCTAAGTTTGACATTTCTTACTCACTTCTTTGTTCTGTGAATCTAGAAATGTAGATAGCTGGAAGTAGTTGGACCACTTTAAAACCTACTAAGTATTTAAGAACTCAAAGTTCCAAAACACTTTTGCATCAGGAAATATGTGACTTCTAGTCATTTCATGATGTGTATGCAAAGGACTCAGCAAGGTACTGTCAGGTATTTATTTTCTGTGTATCAATGCTTAACGTGTAATTATTATTTGAACACATATCCACACACATAAATGTAAACATGGTTGCTTTTTCTGTCAATTTTCAAAAATCTGGCATTCAAATTCTATCAGGGATAAAAATAATTTATTGACTAATCCTAGAAATATTTGTAGATTTTTCAGAATTAAAGCTGCAAAAGTAAACACTCATCTAGGACAACATATAGAATTTGGATTTCTGGTGAAATATTAATTTTAAGATCGTTTCATAAGGTAATGTGTTATAATCTCTTAACTGAGAAAGATCCTTCTGAGTTGATCATAAGTATTAAAGTTTTTTTCTATAATTTGGAGATTTTTTTTAACCACCCTAAAGTGTTTTAACAGGTAACAGGTACTTGATGTGACTTGCATATGGGATTATTTACAACAAAGCTCCCCCAAAGTCAATGTTAAGGTAAGCAACTAAGTATCAAACCCGATAGGCTCAGATTTAAATTTATCGTCGACCTTTTCTGATAGAAGATACAGGGTTGTTCATAAGATTTAAGGATTTAAGACAATCATATTTCAAAAGTAGTTCTGGTTTAAGATGAAATGATCAATCCAGTGAGCCGGTGTAAAAAAAAAAAGGAGTAAACTCAAAGTTACAAAGCTAAGCCATGGCTCTGACAGTTGCTAAGACCTGGCCAGAGTTGCAGTAGTGTGAGAGAAAAGGAGTTCTTCACAAGGATGGAACTCAACATTAGTTCACTACGTGAAACTGAAGACTGGTGTTTGAATTGGCTTTCCATCTCCTATAATGTGCATTTAAAACTTCAAACACACACCCCCATCACCAATGTCTGGGAGAACAATGGATTCAAAATGACAAAAGATTATCTGCTCTGACATGAGGAGCTCAGAAGTTGTCAGTCCCAAATGGATGACAAGAGAAATTGAACAGAGCAGAAAATTAACTGCTTCTCTTACACTCATCAGAGGGTGGGAACTTCGGGGCAAATGTGTACCTTGATGTCTATAAAAACAGTTCTAGAGCCAGAAACAGTGTCCTGACTCCCTGCAAAAGGGTTGTGACTCTATATTTTAGGAATATATCAGTGATACTTTTAAAGGCTGAGGCTGAGTGGAACTGAAAGGGAGCGTGACAATCAAGTGACGGAGGCAGGCTTGGGAACTTTACCATATGGCCAGCCAGGAATATCACCATGTGCTAACGCTAACAGCAAAGAAGAATTTGAGGGTCTATATGAAGAAAGAGAGATAAATCATTCGATTTAATCAAATAGAACATTTTCTACAACCAAAGCCTACTCCCTAAAAAAGATGCCGTCATCCCTGAGCAAACACTTTACATACAGGGCAGACATTTCTGAGACCCCACGTTTTTATACCCATTCCTTCTCACCTCAGAAGGAAAGCCAAGGAACACTGCAAAGAGAACAGCCTAGGGCCCCAGTCACTTTGAAAGGCTGAAATTTAATCATAACCTCATAGAATCCTCAGCACACACACTCTGCCACTACATCAGTAGCTCTTGAGTATAACAGCAGTGGATTACACTGAGCAAGCTGCAAGACACAGATTCCGTCTGAGAAGGAGTGCTCAGCAAATCCCAAAGTCAAGAGAGAAGACAAAAAACAAGGACATTGGAGTAATTTGAATGTCTGCCACCTACAGCAAGAGCAAACATTCAACACAGCCCTGCTCCTTGCCAGATTAGCATAAAAATCTCACAGTAAAGTAGTATTACCACTGTTACTAGGATCTAATACATCAGATATCATGCCTGTCTTTCAACAGAAAACAAAAAACATACAAGACACACAGAGGCAATGTGCACATATCCTTGTGTACATACATATTCACATATACACATACCTGTATGCACACACATACACACACACATGTATGCCTGCATGCATGCACACATACAGTTTCGCAGACACACAGTTTCACCATGAAGGAAATAATCAGAACCAGACTCTGCTATGACATAGATTTTGAAATGATCACACAGGCTCTCCCAAACTGCTATGATTCACATGCTCAGATCTTTAATGGGAAAATTAGATGGTATTCAAAAACAGATAATTGATAATATAAAAGTAGACAAGGAAGATGAATAAAAAATAAATTCACACTTAAACATTTTTGGGGTGAAATTTCAGAGCTTTGAGGACAAAGAAAAAGTCATAAAGGGCATGAATAAGACAAGTCACCTTGAACACACATCACGACAATGGGAGGCACAGCAGACTTAGTAACATTTCATGCTAAGGTGAGAGCTGCATTTTCAGTCCTAAATGTCTGTCAGCCAAACTTTTATTCAAGAGTTGGAGTTAAGGAAGAATTTGCTGACACACAAATATAGGAGGGGATTTCCCACCAGAGATTTTTCAGTCCTAAATCATAAATTGACTCTTATATATTCTCAATAATTGCTACCATATGCTACATGATCTCTGTTTATAATGCATAAAAATAATTAGGTATATGAAGAAAGTGATAGGCTCCCAAAACATCTGTATGTTAAAAGGGGAACTGCTCCTATATAACTAATGGATTAAAGAAGAAATTCAATGCAAATTATAAAATATTTAGAGCTGGATGACAAGAGTAAAGTACACATCCACACTCTGGGGACATAGCTGAAGCTGAACTAGGTCCATTATAGTATTAGAAGCACTTTTTTAAAAGGGTAATTAAAAATGAATAAGTTGCAGATTCAACACAAGGAACTTAGGAAAGAGGAAGAGTATGACTCCAAAGAATGGAGACAGAAACAATGTGAATAAAATCATAAGTGAATGAAATAGAGAAAATTTAAAGAACTCAGAAAATATGAACCTGGTTCTCAAACTACTCTGATGGACTAAAGGTGACCCAAGGATAGAGACAAGACAGCTGAGCAGTGAGAGTCAAACCAATGGTGAAAATGATAGAATTATGTAAGGTATTTTAAATTATTATTTGATTAATATGAACAACATTTGTCTATGAAATTCTCAATGCAGAAGTAAGGCAATTTAATGAAAAGAAATATTGAATTTTTACAAATCAAGAATTATGAAAGAAATTAACCTGACATTTATCAACATCCCATCATATCACTTCTCCCTAAAGTCTTTCACCAACAGCCATTTTATAATCATCGTTTCATGAATATATATATGTGTGTATGTATATACACATATATATATATATAGCCTAATATGTTTCGATTACTGTTCTAGATTCATCCATGAATGAATCAACACACTCTCTCTTAATGGGTTTGCAATTCCAGTAAGAGGAGACAAAAAGCTATAAAATGTGAGTAAGTTGTGCTCTATTCACAAGGTCATGATGACGGTGGAGTGGTGGTGGTAGCGGCGGTGTGATGGTAAGAGGCGGATAGATCAGGGGACAACTGAAGGAAAAGCTGGGACTAACTGAGGAAATTGGGGAAATGAGGGAAATGTGAGCAAGTGGTTTGCCTGAGATCCTTGATATCATGTGCAACTAATCCTGCCTGCCCAGGTGGTAGTGCTAGAATGGAAGAGACTAGACAGAAGTAGCAGAACAAGAGCCTAATCCACAACTCACTAGAGGCAGGGGCTCTGTGCACAGCCAAGACAATTCTTGAGTCCACAGGATTTCAGAAGCTGGGGCGAAGGGGTTGGGGGCGGAGGTCAAACAGCAGATAAGAAATACTTGTAAAAGAATTTTACTGGTAAATTTTCTCTAAACTGCCATGAAGTGATAATCTTTCAAACCAGTTTCAGAGAATAGAAAAAGAGGTTGAAAAAACACTCAACTTCTTTTTCATGAGACTGATTTAATCTTGACACCAAAATTAGATAAGTAGAGAAGTAGATAATTATAGGCCGATCATACTTATGAACATAGATGAAAAAATCCTAATACAATATTGGCAAATCAAATCTAGCAGTGTGTCTAGATTTAATCTCGCTGAAGAAAAGATTTTCTTGAAAACGTAGGCTGGTGCAAAAGCAGAAAAAAAATTCAGTGCAATGTACTAACAAAGAAAAAAGATAAAAATCAGTTTAATGGACTATCCAGGTAGACAGGATAGTCGTGACACATGTCCTAGCTGAGGAGGGCTTCCTACCACTATGGAGAATATGACTTCTGCATAGTTGAATGACCGACCCTATTGTTGGCAGCAGAGAGATGTCCATTGAGGGCACCCAGGTATCAGTCGTTTTGAGAATTGTCCCTCGATAAAAGGAGTTGCTTTGCCTAAATCTAAATTTCTCCTGTGTAATAGCTTCTACTGTTAGGTTGAGATAGTGTCACTGGGACTCAACAATACATTTGGGGCTATCAAAGCCTCAGGGCTCTCCAAAAGTACCACTGAGACATGGCCAAATGCTTGAGGCTCTCCTGGTCCCAGAGCACTCTGACAGAGAGACTGAATATCCCATTGCAACTTCAGTACAATTAAATCTACCCTAAGTGTAATCCTCTTCCTTGACCCTTCTAAGAGCTGTCCTGAGGGCATATTTCAAAACATCTTATGTAATCAGAACTCTAAACCTTTGTTCCCCTGCTCTGACCTAAGACTAGTGCTTTAATTATTCCATTCTACCAGTTTATATTATAGTATATGAAAAAGAAAAAAAAGAAGAAAAGAAAGATTGTCTTTCTTAGAAGACAAAGCAAGATAACTAAATAGAAGTCGTGCATTCATAGTTCCTGCCATATATACTATAACATGATATCAGTTCAGCACTAAGTGTCCCACCAGCTAATAGATATCACCTTGCAGAATCTGACTCCTACAAGATATGTATGTGGTAAGGATTCTCTTAAGCTTACATATAGGTCACTGAGAACCAGGAGTGGAAACTGAATTTCATCACTCATTATGATACCCAATGATAAGACTTTTTCTTTGGGGTGGGCAGTGGTTTCAGTGATTCTAGACACTTCAGTTTTAAAGAAAGATGAAATGATTTGGCAAGAGGAGGTAGCAAATTCTTTGGGGAAATAGAATTGGAGTGTGACATTCCACCTATTCAGATCCTCATTGAATCAGCAACAAAGTACTGAAAGTGCAGCCTTCAAGTGAGGAATCTTGATCTAGCAAGGTAAACTAACATTGGCTCTTACAATATCACTTATGTTATTTCTTTTCATTGTGACATAATGAAAAGATGTTCCATTCACTGGTGAAAGATCTCAAGCCTCTAAATGTGAAAGAATCACTAAGTTATGCTAGATTACTTTTATTAAGTCAGGGTCTCCTGTAACCTAGGCTGATGTCAAGCTAGTTTTCTATGGAGCCAAGGATGACCTTGAACTTCTGATCTCTCTGCATCTTCCTCCTGAGTGCTGGAAATATAGGTATGTGTCACAATTCCAAGTTTATGTAGTGCTTGAGAACAAACCCATGGGCTCACGTATGCTGAGCAAGCACCCTACCAAGCTGCTTCCCCGGGCCTTGTTTTGCTTTATTTTTCATGTTTTAGCCATCATGGAAATTTCCATTAGTTTGTCTCCACCAAGCAGTTTCTCTCAATGACTGTAATAAAAACATCTTTGCTGCTGGATCAAGTCAGTGGTATGGTATGAGTAAGAAATTGTGTGTGTGTGTGTGTGTGTGTGTGTGTGTGTGTGTGTGTGTCTACTACATAATGAGAGCAGATGAAACAACTTAAACCTAGGGGGTAAAGTTATTCACTATCTATTATTGAAAATATAACAGGAGGCCACAGCAGTATCATGTAAGCAAGACTGACAAAGGCTAAGAGCTCCAGAGACCAAGTCCAATTATCTCCTTGGGTAAAGAACTCACATCACGTGTATTGTCTCTTGAGAGCAAAAGTAATGTGTAAAAGAAATAGAATGAAATTGAATGTCACATACCTCTTTTGTAGGCCTGTGTTATACATGTTTCAAACACTTTTTTATCATTACTATTGTAGGGGGAAAGCATACAGGAGGGTGGTTAGAAGGCAACTTTCAGAAGATTGTTCTTGACCTCTGTTTTGTTCAGGCAGTTTCCTTTGGTGTTTCTGCTGCCATGCTGCAGTTTGTACTCCAGACTAGTTGGCCCAAGTGATTTCCCATCTCTCCTTCCTATCTCACTGTAAGTGTGCTGGGATTACAGATGCATGCCACCACATCTGGCATTTTTATATGTGTTGAGGGGTCAAATTAAAGTCACCAGGCTTGCTAGGCAAATGCTTTTACGCACTGAATTAACTTACCAAACCTATGTATGTATGTATGTGTATATACATAGATAAAGCTATGATGCATGAGGATATGTCAAGAAACTACACATTTATGATTACTAAAGCAGTGGATTTTGTAAGCAATTGTTACCCAGAAATCTTGAACTCTGAGTATAGCATAAAACTATAGCATAAGGAAAAGAGTGATTGTCATTTCTGTTTCTGGAAGAGATAATTTCCACACATTGAGAAGGAATGTTTTAGTATGCTTATTTTAATATTGTTGGAAAGTTTAAATATAGAAGAGGGTCATGTCATAAAGTTGGGTCAGCCAATGGATATTTGAGGATATTTTTTTGTGGTGCATATAATCATATGTGTTATTATGAACATCCATCTTATGTTTGGAGAATTTCTACACTAGGGGTCCCGAACCTTCAAACAGAAGCAAGAGCCAAGACTCTCAAAATTCTCTATAGAACCATAGGAACATGGGTCCAGTCCTCAGTATCACTGTATAGAGACTGTAGAATCTAGGGTGGGAAAAAATAAATGGCAAGAACTGCTAAAGAAGTGATTTAATTACACATTGGCCCTAGTGGTGGCGATGCTACATTGACGGTGGTTGTAATCATTGAAATTTAACTATTCAGTCTTCTAAGTGACCAAATGAACCATTTCAAATTCTCTACTAAATTTGTTTTATGTGTAAGTATACTATTTGCAAATGAGAACACTAGCTGAATCATATTCACACATACAAGGAAAATAGAATATTTAACATGCATGTTAAAAATGTTCATCTTTAGTTATAATAAGAAAAATCAAACCTAAAATAACAATAAAGTATCACTTCACACTAACCTGTTATTGTATAATCCCATTTGCTGCAAGAACATATAGAAATAACAACTGAGATGGGGAAATGGCTCAACAATAAAACCATTTATCAGGCCAACAAGGTAGCAGAAATCCATAACCCCAGATCCTGTATAACTGGTGAGTGGGCATGGTTGTTTGCCCTATAATTCTCATCTCAGAAAGTGGAGACAGGGGCTGCCTGGAACAAACAGGTTAGTGAAGCTAGCTATATCTGTGAACACTGGGTTCAACCGAGAGACCTGCCTCAAAGAATAATGTTAAAGAGTGATCAAGAAAGATTCTTACCATCAGTCTTGGGCTTGCACACACATACATGTACACTCATACACACACATATGCACGAACATGCACACAAACCACACAAACACATTTTGTAAGCTTTGTATAATCATTTGAAGAACAGATTTATCTAGAAAAGATGCAGAGGGTTCAGTTATTTTAATTCTAGTTAGGCGTTCTAAGCTCTCTCCAATAACTGTAACAAATTTAACAAACACATTTTGTTCATCAATGTGTTATTTCAAAAACAAATCAAAAGTAGATGATGGAATAGGCAAGAGCATCCTAAACTTATCAAACAAAAGCCAACTAAATAAATTCAAGAGCATATTTGGAATTAAAAGTATAAATCGTAAATTAATAACTCTTAAAATTTTATTCTATAAATATGGAACTTTAGAACAAACACAAAAAGAGACAGAAAAATTACATTAAAACCTAAGTATAATGCATAATAGATAAACTTGCTTTTCAGCCTAAGAGGCATGTACAAGTAAGTTGGTTCTAGCTTTCTACTTTTCCATGTTTGAAATATG
Source organism: Ellobius talpinus (assembly GCA_001685095.1). NCBI lineage: Eukaryota > Metazoa > Chordata > Mammalia > Rodentia > Cricetidae > Ellobius > Ellobius talpinus. The sequence goes on along the minus strand of LOJH01038823.1, from coordinate 928 downwards.
CTGATATATTAATATTTTACTAAAGAAAACAGTTGTTTCTTTAGTGCCCTCAACTACTAATGTATATCACTTCATGAATAGCATTAGAGATCTGTTGCCTTTCCAAACAAAGCTTTGGAAATTTGGGCCCATAGATTTCAGCAGAAGACTAAATCCTCATCTAAAATCTTACAAATGTACTTTCCCATCTTAGATGTCAGTTTTGAAGTCACCATAGGATGGGTAGTGGATCTCTGAGGACTTTGGTCCAACTCTTAAGTTGGATCCTCAGGAAGCTCATCCAGAGGTGCAGACTTTTGAAAGAAAGACAATCCATTCCAGTGTTCATCCTACATTTTAGTATGCTGGTAGGCTTTCACTTACATTGCTGGATTAAATATACTATTTTGAGTGACTAGAATTGTGGTGGGTAACTTGAGTTTTTTATATTAACATCTGTAGTAAACGGATTGTCATAGCTGGATAAATCACATATGCCTCACCACACACAATTACTTTGCATATGTCTCAGTTTTAAGAGCATCTAAAGCTACAATGACCCAACACTCAGCACTGTACAACACAAGAGCATGCATTATTGTCTGCCAGCCATACATTAAAACTTAAGACTTTGACCATAAAATAACCCCAGTGCTGTATGGAGAGTGACTAACACAAATAATCCACATACAACCAACTTCTCTGTAAAGTCCATGACTTTGGTCAAGGAAGCCAAAAAAGGTTCAAAAAGATCATCAGTATGGATATCAGAACTGAAGAAATGATACCATAAGAAAACTGAAAAGATACTTAACTGTACCAACACAGTATAGTCACCATTTCTGATTGATCATGTTTTGCTTAAATTTGATCCTCCCAGAACCGTTATGGTAATGGTGGGGGTCCAACAGATCACCCCATTTTACATTCAGAACACACACACAGAGTG
>LOJH01038822.1:0-14970 GCA_001685095.1 Ellobius talpinus | reverse complement strand
GGCAGGCTATAGAAACAAAGGGACTCCCACCGCCCGGACCCAGCGCCCAAACAGCATATTTATGTTTTATGATTGTCTTAGGGGACCCCGTGAAAGAATCCTTTGACCCCAAGGAGTTGTGACCCACAGGTTGAGAACCACTTCCATAGGAGGAGCTTGGTAACTTGCTTCCCATGTAGAAAATGAAGTAGAAGTAGCCAGTGGAAGTTTGCAGCCTATAGGTCATTGTCATGGTCTAACAATAGCACCCAAAGGCTCATGTGTTGAAGGTTTATTTACCAGCTGTCACATTTTAAGGGACGATTTGATCCTGAGAGCTCCTTATCTGTGGGCCAATCAACTGGCAAATTCCTAGATGAATAAACTGTTGGTAGTGACACCTGTTTGAATAAAGTAGGTCACTGAATCAGACACTTGTCTCGTTGTCATGACAAAATATCTGGCAAAGAACAAATTCAAGGGAGAAAAGGTTGACTTTGGCTCATGCTTTGAGGGTGCAGCCCTTCGTGACAGGAAAGTCACAACAGCAGGAGCTGCAGGCAGCGTCTACTGCCATGACGCAGGAAGGTGAATATTGCAGTCAGCCTTCTCCTTATCCAGCCTAGGCCCCCAGCCCATGGTTTGATCCCACTCTTGGGGAGCTCAGAAATCTGCCTCCTCGGTGACTCCAGGCCTTCTCAAGTTGACAGTTTCAACCAGCATAGTCACCAAGGGTGGAACTTTGATGGTGTATCTTTCTCTAGGAGTTTCTTCAGCCTCCATTTGCTTTCTGGTTGCCATGATCTCCATGGTGCCTGCTTTGGTACCCTGTCTCAATGCAAGCCTACGACAGTGAGTTCAAATGACCTTAGAATGGAACCTCTGAAGTTGTGAGCCCAAACTAAATCCTTCCTCTTGTAAACTGTTTTCTCAGATGTGCTGTCACAGAGACAGAAAACTGGCAAACCCCGTCATCAAAGGTATAGTGTGTTCTCTCTTGATCCATTGCTCTCTTGGCCCACTTGCTCTGGAAGAAACCAGTCTCCTGTCATAAAGAGAGGGGTGAGGCAAGAGAGTAAACATGCCTGCCTGCCAGTTACATGTGTGGATGAGCTTGGGCTACACTCTCCAGCCACAGGACAGCCAAACAGCTAGGCTTAAGAATTCATTTGAAATCAGAGTCAAGCCCCCAGTGTTGTATCCTGAAGGAACTGTGAGATGGTAGTTGCTTGTTGCTTTGTCTAAGTTTTAGGGTAATTTCTAATACAGTGCTGGGTAACTAAAGCAGATGGTATCATAGATTCCCACAGACTTAGTTCAGATTATTCTTAATCAAATTTAATTTAATGAGTGTATTTTCATTTTGGAAAGAGAAGCATGTTCAGGTTCTTCACGGTGGAACACGGGGGCCTGGGCTTTTGTTCTAGCAGATACATCGAAATGGAAATGGTATGTGTGACATCACCATGTACCCTGCACCTGCCTCATATCCCAAGTCTCTGCCCAGGCCTGCTCCTCTCCCATCACCTGTGCTGCTCCAAATTGAATCGACTCATCTTTGTGCTGTTGGATAGCCAAGAGCAGCTTGATCTTAGCTCCGCTGTTGCTTAGCAATAGGGAGGTACTTATGGCTCCACGCTCCTCTGCAGATGGGAGAGGCCCTCCCTGTGTAGCAATTGTCTGGCTGGGATGCTGAGTCTAAAGCTGTAATTATCATTTTAAGACAAAATTGAAGTTGGCCTCTGTGTTACACTTGGCCTGACATCTTGGCTTCCCAGGAGCTTGCGTTGGTCCAGTGTGAAACCCCGTTGTGAAAAAGCTGGACTGACGGAATTATAAGGTATTGAGAAGCCTTAAGACAATGCTTAAGATAAAATCTTTTCCTACGAGGAAAAGAAAAGACTAGTGGATTTGTCCTTACCAGGAAAACGGGAGTTTTGTAGTCACGGTATAATTACTTGAGATCCTGAGCCTCAAACCCTGGCTCCTGTAGTACAAGTACCTGGAAACAGAATGGATGACTTTAGAGGAGAAGCTGCAGAGAAGGGATCAAGAAAGGGAAAAAGTGGAGGGCAGACTATCCAAGCACTGCTCTCCTCTGCATTCTGCTTTGCTGGGAAGGCTTCCAGAGATGACAGCTGCTGGCAATCCTGCTTTCCTTCTTGTAGCGCTGGAATTGAACGCAGAGGTACACACACCAGCAAGTGTTTACTGGACCGCTTGCCTGGTCTGTTGGGGTTTTCAGATGTGGTCTATGTAGCTCAGGATGGCCTTAAAGTGGCTGTGCACCCCAGACAAGTCCTTCTGCCCTTCCTCCCGAGCACTAGAGTCATGGCAGTGCACCAGCACGCCCAGGCTAAGGGAAGTTTTTGACACACAGTCTAAAGCACAGAGGTTCATCACAGGCTGTCAGGAAGATTCGAATTTCTGCATGAAATTCCTTCCTACCACACTGACTGAATGACATACACATTTTCTTGTTTTTGTTTCCCCTTCACTCTCTTGTCTCAATCTCTTGTCTGCTGCCAACATCATTCTGGGGATTATGGGAAGAGAAGATTGAAATCTGAGGAGCGTAAGTTAGGGGTGCAGTTCTAAGGCAGACTGCTTCCCTAACACGCAAGGGCTCTGTTTCACCACTCCCGCCCCGCCCCCAAGAGCATCGCTTCTACTCTTGAAAATCAAACAGACATTGCAGTTGAGCTTAAACAGACAGGCAGAAAGTAAACACTGTTTAAGACATAAACTCCAGCATGCTGGATCTAATCCGTGTCATTATTGGCCGTGTTGTTAAACTCTGGACTAGAAAATCAAAAGAAAATGTCATATTAGCAAAATAATAAAGCAGCAGCTCATAACCCTGAAGGAAAAGGTTAATATGGACTCAGAGCACTTCGACATGCTTCTAATTAGTCAGCCTTCTCTGGCGGCAGAGGTTCTAAACTTTAAAGTACTTTTATCACTGGTTCTTTCAGCTTTCAGCTGCTCTTTGCAGAAGCAAACTAGCTGGTTTAGGTTAAGGGGAGGTGGGTGCTGTCTGCCACACCAGACTAACCCAGTGTTGCTCTGACTTTGGCACATGCACCGTAAGGAGAAGTTATGAAAGACACTGAAGCAGATTGTGTTTCACTGGCTTAGAAAGTTGGGAGTTATGAACCCACAGAAACCCAAAATAGACCAGTTGAAACGGAGTAAAATTATAGTGCCGTGAGTGTTTGGTAAGTGCTGCAAAGGGCCACAGGGAAACCAAGTTCTTGTTTTTCAGATGCTGTCAGATCATGCTCTGGACAGACTGGATGCTTAATTATATATAACAATCAAGTGTCTTGGCACGGATGTACCCTGCTTATTATCTGCCCACTCTTTACAGTTTTCTTTGTGCTTGCCTCTAATTTTCAATATCCAATACACAATTCAGAATTAATTAAACACAGTAGAACATCTGAGTCAGGATGAACTTCATCTGGCAGAGAATGTCACACTGCCAAAATCAGTTGCTTCAACTCCTGCAACTGGTGTACAAAACAAGTCAGTCTCCTTTAGGGAAGGCACCAAAAGCAAGCAGCCACCTCAGAAGCTCTTGTCATGACTTCCTCGCTACAGCAGTAAAGGTTTGCCAGTGATGTTCTCCTTTCCTTTCCTCTGCAGCATTGTGGGCGTAGAGAGTCATGATCCTGTACCTCACATTTGAAAACTACCTTACAATTGCACGGTCACTCGTAAGTGGTAGCACGGTGTCACAATACCAGGAAGTGGGAAGTAGATGCCATCTTTCTCTTCTGGGAACAACAGGCTAGTGAGGTGAGGTCCCTGACTATGTGGATCATAGAAGTTGCAGATGGAATCCTAGTCTAGACTTACATTGTTAAGTGTGTTTCAAAACACAGTCCGTGGGGCAGTGGGAGAGACAGTTGGTGTTTAATCGGTGTGCACTTCCTAGACAGTGATGTTCATGACTGATGTTTCAGAGATGAATATCAATTCCCTTCCCCCTCAGTTTCAGTTGCTTCTTGATGGGAAGTCTCAAGGACTTGCTTTTATTTCTTATTTCATGTGTGTGTGGGGTGTGTGTACTGTAATCTGGATTTAATTTCCAGCAAGCCCCACTGCTTACTTCCCAAGTCTTTTAAGATAGGTTCAGTCATAAACATCTCTTCAGATAAACAGATGAATCACCACAGCAAGTAGAACGCGCCAATCAGTTTCATTCACTGACTTTGTCATTGTGAAATGCACCCACCATCAAGTCTTTGGAATATATCCTGCCCACTCAACATCCTTTGCACAGTGACCCTGGAGACAGAAGCTTCTCATTTTCAACGTTCAAGGTCTTGTCATATTTTCATTTACAAACAGATTTTTGCCATTGGAGGTTGAACCCAGGGCCTTGTGCATGCTTGGCAGAGACTCTGCCACTGAACCACATCTTAAGTTGTGTTTCAAACAGATTCATGAGGACAGATTTCACACACCCCATTTGACTGAGCGCCCAACCTCGAGTCTTGAAAATTGACTATGAAAAGCAATGCAGTGGTACCCTATGATGCACTCCATGCCTGTGCTCTCACTCTCAGCACTGTGGGTCAGGCAGAAACAGGGTTAGGACTCCTCTTCCCAGTAAGACTGTCCACTCTCATCCTGAAGATTTGCCTGTCTGCTCTTGTGGCATTTGGAAAAGAAACCGCATACCTCTTCTTGGGAATGCTGTTTGCTGGGGTGGCTGCTGTTTTGGTGGCTTGTCTTGCTGCTGTGACAAATATCTGACCAACCAACTCAGGTCACGGGCACAGTGTATGATGGCAAGGAAGTCATCTTCCTAGAAACCTGAGGTGACAGATCATACTGCACCTGGAGTCAGAAAACAGAGATCAAGGAGGGCTGATGCTCGGCTCACTCCCTCCTTTTCGTTCAGTCCAAGACCCCATGGGTTCATTCAGTCTAAGACCTCACATGTCCATTCTGTCCAAGACCCCATGGATCCATTCAGTCTGCAGAATGGTGTGGGCCATACAATGTGGGACTTCTCAGTTAGTCTGGTCTGGATCATTCTCACAGGCTTGACTCATCCTCTAGGTGACTCTAGATCCTGTCAAGTCGATAATCACTGTTAACTATCCCATCTGTCATCCATAGCGACCTGTGATCTGGTAAGGGCAAAGTTCTTAGGGGATATGGACCAGCAGAGACTTAGAGAGAGGGGGAGGTATTTGCCAGCAGAGTTGAGAGTATTTATCAAGGGGTCAGGATTAAAGAGCGGTCATACAAGTGAATTTTGTTGTCAAAGCAATATGTATAGAAGTCCTGCCTCTTAGCTGGTCACATGACCCTCTGAAAGTCTTGCTAAGCCTCCTGTTCCTAGCTTTAAGGCAAAGGTGATTGCACCTAACTCGTGGTTTTCTAAGGATTAAGAGAGATGCTAGGTGTCATTCTTTGCTCAGTGTATGCTACCATTAGATGCTGGCCAAATATATCCTGCAACTATTGTTGGTTTCTTTGCTCCTCTCAGTTTATAAATTTCTTGAGAATGGAGACTGCTGTGCTCTCTGTGGTGCTTTAGGCTCTATCTTCCTGGCAGCGCAAAGTGCTCAGTTAAAATCAATGTGTTTCCCCATCACTCATTTACCTTGTGACTCACGTGTGTGCATGAGTGCATAAGCACACACGCGTGCACACACTACACTCTGACTTTTACATGGGCAACTTATTACTAGTAATTTAACTTCAAAAAATAGAGATGATTATCTAAGTTGTTATTTCAGTGGTGAACCAATGAAAGCAGTGTATGTTCTGGGCATAGTCAAGACACCCAGAAATCACTTTGTTAGATGAATCTGTGTTATACAGTGATACTCACCACAACTGATTCTGTGGATATGACATATAACTGGAGAGAGATGAGCCAAGAGGCATGTCAGTAGGTGGGTGTGTTAATAATGGTGGAAGATACTAGAACTGTTCAGAGAAAAAAAGGGAGTTTGGAAACTGTTGATGTAGGCATTTTTGGTGAACCGTATAAATAGTACAACATCGAGAAGAGTGATGGAGACCAAAGCAAGAAAGAGGCAGTTAATAATATGCCCATGATCTCAGTTCACAGTTAGCTTGGTGCTAAGTGTTAGCAGGAAGCGGGGAGCGGGGAACATGCTCTTTGAAGATGAGTGGTGTGGTCCTCTCACCTTTGGCAATGCATCATCAAGTGTGTTTCTGCCTCCTATCATTTTGGAAAGGGCTTAGGGTAGCTCCCTTGGCTGAATTGTTAGTCAAAAGACATTGTCTGGACTGTATTCTGTACAGAGACCGAAGGAAAATATGGAATTCTTGGTTTATGAAGGCCAGTTCATGAACCAACATCTTAAAAATAAAAAAAATATGTTTTCCACCTTCTGTCTTGAACATGTCACACATCTTGGTGAATATATCTTGCATATTGTCTTGGCCAAAGATAAGATAATCTGGAATGGTTTGGGCTTAAGAGCACTAGTTTAGGTTTTCAGTGGATTCAGGGACCAGTTTGGTGTCTCCGAGAGGAGAATTTGAGGCTAAGATAGTTGCTAGGTCTTTTGAACACCACTTTTTCTCACACATCGCCACCCCACCCCCATATACACAGAAAGAAATTGTCATAGATGTTAAGAATTCTCCTTCACAGCACAGTAAAAATCATGATAGGTAGGTCTCAGATAAGGGCAAGCTTTAGCCTGAATTTCAGCATATAAATGGACTATGCATCACTTCTTGGTGGCTAGGACTTACTTATTCATATCTGCTTAACACCGCCAACACTTTCTTAAAGCCTGGCTGGCCTGTACCAGCCTTCTCTGTTGGACTCTGGGAATTCAAAGGCTGGGATGTATGGACCCTGAGTCAAGCATCTCTAGGCTGTCCCAGGAGCACCCAGCATCTTAATGTCACTGACTGTGGTGGTCATTTCTGGCACTTTCTTACCTGAGGATGCCTTGAGACTCCCTTGGAGATTGTTCCAGGCTTGGCAGAGTGTCATGGGGCCAGCTGTGTGGACTCACATTCTTGGGACTGATCTTTATAAAACTCATTTTGGAGAGTATCCAGGGCTGGACTTAGTCATATATGTGTTTTGGGATTGTTTCCAATGACCTTCTCTTCAGCAGGCGATTTTTTAGTTCTTTTCTTTTTTTGCACAATGGTTGTATTTATTCATTTATATTAGTTTTTCAGATTCTGGTTGCCAAACCAGGTAAGCCTGATATGCTCACAAGGACTATAGCCACAGATGGGTTAGGTCAGGGCCTCCTAATGAGAGAAGAACTAACCAGGTAAGCCTGATATGCTTACAGGATTGTAGCCACAGACGGGTTAGTGTCAGGGTCACCTAATGAGAGAAGATCTAACCAGCCACAGACTGGTTAGTGTCAGGGTCACCTAATGTGAAAAGATCTAACCAGCCACAGGTGGTTCTGAAGAGCCTGGGAGCCAAGGAATGAGAGTAGCACTCAGAAACGAGAAAAGGCAAGAAAGTGGGTTGTCCCTTACAGTTTACCAAAAGTGATGTGACCTTGCCAGCATCTTGCTTTTAACCCAATGAGACCTGAAGTAAACTTCTATCCTCTAATCCTGTAGGATACCTTTCAGCTTCTAAATTTGGTGAAAGGACAGACATATTTTTGTCAGTGCTGATTGCTCATTAATAAAATTTGTATTCACTTTTTAAAAATTTCATATATGTATATAATCTATTTTGAATATTGTCTTCAGTTTCTACCACTGTGATGAACACCATGACCAAAAGCAGCTTGGGAGGAAAGGGTTTAGCTGGCTTTCAGGTCACTGCCCATCATCAGGGAAGCCAAGGCAGGAACTCAAGGCAGGAACCTGGAGGCGGGAACCAAAACAGAGACCACAGAGGCACACTTATTACTAGCTTGTTTCTCATGGTTTGCTCAGTCTGCTTCATGCTACAACCCAGAACAACCTGCCCAGAGGGGGTACGACCCATAGTTGACAGACCCTCCTACTTCAGTCATTCATTAATAAAATGTCTCACAGATTTTCCTAAGGGTGAATCTAATGGAGGAAATTTCTCATTTGAAGTTCCCTCTTTCCAGGTGACTCTGGATTGTATCAAGTTGCATAACAACAACAACAACAATAATGGTATAATCATATCCATTCCACACTGCCTGTCATCCACTCCTTCTCATCTCCCCTTCTAACTACTTATTTTTTTGTTTAGTTTTGCTTTTTAATAACCTACTGTGTCCAATTGGTACTTCATATATGAACATGAATGTAGGGCATCCACCGGAACATGAGCAACCTACAAAGAACCACACCCCTGAAGAAAACTCTCTCCTACAGTAGCTGTCACCTGGTTCCTCACCTCAGCGGGGCCTTATGAGCCCCTCCCCCATCGTGATAGAATATCATCTGACCTGATCTTAAGAAGGTCTGGTGCATACAAACACAGCTGATGTAGGTTCGGGGGTGCGATGGCCCCAGCGTGTCCAGAAGACACTATCTTAGAGCTCTTCTCTCCCTCTCTGGCTCTCAGAGACTCTCCTGCCCCTATACTGCAATTCACCCTGAGCCTTAGGGAAAGGCAAGAACAGAGAATATGATAGATGTCCCATTTAGAGCTGAGCACACCAGTCTCAGCAGTGTGAACAGTTGTGGGTCTATATATTAGCCCTGTCCAATGCACAAGAAAGCTTTTCTGGTAAGGGGCAATCACAGTACCAACCTGAGGGTATTAGGGCGAGTGTTGAAAAGATAGTTTGATATTATGTCCATTTAGCAAAATATTAGTAGTAGATTCTCTCCTAAAGTGTATGGCCTCCCCAACCACAGGTTCTTGTCCAAGTTAACTAACTGTTGCATCCATGAGTTCCTTCCTGTAGAAAGAGCCTTAAGTCTAATCAGAGAGCTGTTATACTCATGACCTTTATGCCACTCTTGTATTGATGATTATGTCTCTCTGGACTAGTTAATGTTGTAACATATGAGGTTCCTAGCTGGGGAAAATTGATGACTCTTCTCCCCATCCTCCTATTTAACATGTCTTGATAAGAAATAGTTCAGATTTTCCAGATTGGGAAATATTTGCTTATCTTTTTCAGTGGCAACAGAAAACATGGTAACAAAACAGAGAAAACAGTGAGCTCACATATAAACCCCATCATACAAAATTCCATTAACTATTAAATGATGAAATATGAAAACAAAGAGGTAGAAATTGTTAAAGCATTAAAAAATACTCAAGCTGACTACATAGCTGTATATGAAACAGTTTCAATAAAAAGAAGTACACTGAAAGGAAAATAATGGGAAAGATATTTTATGCAAAGATAGATGATAACAGACTGCAATGGCTCTAATATGACAGAATTTAAGACCCCCCCGAAGTTACTAAAGAGGGGTATCTTATCATGAGACATGTGACAATCCACAGGAAGAGACATTTGCTGTAACTGCATCTAGCAACAGTGAACCCAAAACTGGCCATTGAAAGGACACATGGATATTTTTGGCAATGTTGACTGTTAATTTTAATACATGTTGAGTGACTCTTATCTGATATCTTTTGGGGCCAGAGATATCGTTTCAGAGTTGGAGATATTTGCGTAGATATTCTCAGCTGACCACCTATACCTAAAAAAACTCACAATTTGAAATACTAAAAAATTAGAAACTCTTTAAATATCATGCTGACACTCAATTCTTTTCTGATTTTGTAGGATTTCAGACTAGATTTTTGGATTAGGGATGTGCAATTTGTACCATACTCTAATAGCTGATGAAATGTTCAACTACACAGAAAAAAAACAGAATATGAAATTCTTGAACATCACTATTAACTAACTCAACCTACTAGGAATTTAGAGAGTATTTCACCCAATGAAAGAATACCTTTAAGGAAGAGTTGTTTTAAAAATGGATTTCACTGAACTCGCAGTTCCGGTGAGGTGACTCAGGGGGTGAAGGCACCTGCCACCAAGCCTGACAATCTGTAGAACCCATATAAGGAGAGAACCGACTCCTTCAAGTTGCCCTCAGACTTTCATACGCTTATCACCAACATACACACCAAATAAATAAAATGTGAAAAAAGGCTAAAATTACAAGTGTTATGTTTTGAAAACACTGTGGTATTATTGGAAGTAAATATGATGAGATGTCTCCATATGAAATGTTCATAAAGAATAACTCCTTAAAGACCCAAAAAAATTGCCTAGATTGGGGGTTAGGAGCAGAGGTAGACCAAGAGTTGGCACTAAGAATACATTGGGATGGTAAAAATGGTCTATGATTGGCTTATGCAATATGCAATATATTTATTCATCATGAATGAATTGCATACTGATTACATACCACGATGACTCAGTAAACCTGTATTTCACTTACTTATTCCTGTTGTTTTACAGGCTTAGAGAACACTATTACTACCCTCATCACTTTTACCTTCATCTGAAAGTTTATCTTTGGTGACTCTTGTGACTCTTGTGTGTGAGTTGAGTGTGTTGTTTAGGACATGGTAAATATTTAGAATGTTGATCTTCTAGTCAGAGCAAAGGTTGAAATAAGTTAACTTCCCTCAGTTCCTTCTCAGGGATGTCACCAGAAGGCAAACCTTGGCTGGAACAGAAAGGAACTTTACAGCTGCTTAATGCTGCAGCATATCCAATCAGTAGCAAGGCTTGCTTTTGGGGAGGTGGAGAAGAAAGGAACTTCTAATTGTGTGCATTTTCTTCCTGACATCTAATAGAAATCTTATTCTGAACAACCTAGACCAGGCTAATTTATCCAGTGCTGAAGGAACTGCCCATGCATTAGGAAAATCATTTTATGCTGAGGGGCCATTGATGTATGCCACTTGTCAGTATTCATACACGTGATCTAAGCCTTAAATGGGTCAAAGACTCAATCCAATTCCGTCTTGGGATCATTCCATAATTGTACAGTGCATTTTACTGAGGGAATCAGTTAAGAAAACAGAACTATTGTAATTTCTGATACCAAGGCAAACTCTCATAGGGTGGATAATTATCTTGATGGTGACAATTGATCACAGTGATTAAATGGGTCTCTTGCTGCCATAGGTGGTGCATACATCTGTAGATTTGATTTGATTTCCTCATCAGAGAGAATTTTAGAGGCATGGTCAGAGAAGAACCCTTTCATCAACTTGATTGATGGTGGAGAATAAGCTCTAGTGAGTGACCTCAGTGTATAATATGGTTAATCCATGTCCTGCGATTTAAGGACAAGAGTCAGTTCTTGTAGTTTCCACATGGAAGCATCGATGGAGCCCTCAGGAGGACATGCTATTGACCCATCTTAGAGTTTAATTGTTTGCTAAGTTTCCTGAGCACTTCTTAGCTGGAGAGGACCTCTTAGGCAACCTGCACTACACAAATTGTTGTGTCCCCACCACAGCCTCATTCCACCCTGCAGCAGGATGCTCAACGTGACTGTTAGCAGCAGATGATTTGATATTTATTGAGATTGCCACATTAATATATTCCTATAAACAGTGCTAGTACCCATGAACCCATTGCTAGTTTCTTAGTTCACTGTCTTTTTCTACTTAAATCCTTTTCATTGGCCAACCAATCCTTTTAGATGAATCTATAGAATTATTTGTGCAGTGGTTGTTTCTCATTTAAATGGGAGGTTAGATTCTGCCAGATACAAGCAAATATAAGAGGCTTTTTAAGGTTCTTAAGCATCTTCCTCTAGAGATGGGCTCATGAATGTCTAATTCACCAAAGACTATTCTCAGGTCAAGAGAGAAGCTTACACAACAACTCCTTACCTCTATTGGACTTTCTTTTTTTCTTAGGAATTGTGTTGGCTACTTTTATGTCAACTTGACACAGGTTGTAGTCATCTGAGAAGAGAGAACTTAATTGAGAAGATGCCTCCATAATACTGGGCTGTAGGCAAGCCTTTAGGACATTTTCTTAATTAGTGATTGATGGAGGTGATGCCCAGCCCATTGTGGGTGGTGCCATCCCTGGGCATGTGGTTCTGAGTTCTATAAGAAATCAGGTAAAGCAATCTTGAGGAGCAAGCCAGTAAGAAGCACCCCTCCATGGCCTCTGCATCAACTCCTGCCTCCACTTCCTTCCCTGTTTGAGTTCCAGTCCTGCCTTCCTTTAATAATGGAATACAATGTAGAAGCATAAGTCAAATAAATCCTCTCCTCCCCAATGTACTTTGGTCATGGCATTGCATCATAGCAATAGTAACCCTTACTAAGAGAGAAATGAGCAATGATGGGAAATTATAAGAAGTCTGAATATTTAAGGGGAAACTCTATAGCTATTTTAGAAGGCAGGCTTCCTTCTGTTCAACACAACTGAAGGCCTTAATAATTACAGCGAATAAGTGTCATTTGGTGACTCAGCATTTTACAGACTGCCAGTCCTTTCCCAGGGTCACTGTGGTATTTTACAGACTTTTCAGAGGACCTCCAGTCCAAGAGATGAATTTATTCTTGGAAAGTTATTTTTCTAACCAAATGACACGTATTCACTGTAACTATTAAAGTCTATGCCCTTAAAACTGACTTAAATTTAGGAAATCAGCATGTTTTAGGACTGATGAAGTCTTAAAATGATTATAGCTCATTAATTCATATTTATACAAGTCATAGTCTTTGATTTGGTAGAAAAATTGTAAAAATATCTGGTAGATTGTCAAATCATTTTTAGACGGTTGAATCATTTCTTGGGAAGTTAAATAGAAAATACTCACAGAACTTGTGGTTTATGAAAAGGCTCTCTAGTCTAATGAACAGTGACAGCCACATTGACTTAGTGAGCAGAATTCTTGGGACACTTCTGGAGCCTCCTGGTATGTGCACAACAGTTAAGTGTTGGGCTGATGTTGGGCATGTATTCTGGGAGGAAAGAGGAGATCCCTTTATAGGGGGTACAGTTCTCCAGAAATGAGGTAAAGATGTCTAGTAAGCCCAAAAGAAGAGTCTGAGATTCTCAACTAACTGTACTTAAGAATTTCTAGCAATCTATGTTGAGCGTTTTCAGCACTGGATATTGAATAGCATTTGTCATTGAAAAGATACAAGTCAACTGTGTGTAGCATTCTGTGGATATAAGGAAGATAGCCACAGCCAATTCCCAGCTAAGCAGGGTGGGGAGAAACCCAAGGATGGGGCCAGGGTGACACTACTCTTGCATTCAGGGTGTTTTCTTGGGGTTGTTGACTTCTTGGCTATGTACAAGCATCTCTTCAGAGTTCTCAGCAGCCAACCTGAAATGGCTTCACAGTATCTTGTGGTTACAGAGCCTGGGGATGAGAGGATGGGAGGAGAAGTGTGGTCAGTCCCAAAGCAGGGAGGTTCAGGGACCTGTGGACTCAGGAAATAGCAAGGTCTTCCAATAAATAGAACCAGCCAAGTGAATAAAAAAGAAAAAAACCTTAAGGTTCAAAATAATAAAAGCTAGTAAATAGATTGGCTGAGTATCTATCGTGTGTAAGACCATCTTATGAAAGGAGACATCATGTAACCTAGTGTCGCAGGTCAACATCTTCACACGTGTGAAGCTCTTCCTCTTCACATGGGTAGAGTGAGCTTCTGTTAACTTGCTTGGGCCATATGAGAAGCCACTTCCCCATCTCTGGGTCTTCTCCAGAAAGCCAGTTTAGATTTCTCTTTGCGTCTTGCCTTGACCCTCAGAAGTCCCACCATCTTGCCTTATACAGGACCTGATATTGTACTAGAAACCTCAGTGTCTTTGAACTGTACACACAAGTTTGGTTTGGGTCTATTTCCACTCAGGGATGCAACCTAATTCCATGGACGCAGTCAGATGTATGGCATTAATATTGTTTGGCTATCTAAGACTGCCTACATGAGGATTGATGTTTGCTTTTCCTGCACAAACTTGCTATCTACCTACAAATTTCTTAGAAAGAACTAGGGTAAGCAAGAAATACTTACAGAAGTGCCACTGTCACCCATGAGGGAGTCACAGTAAGTGGAGGCCTCTGTAAGCAGATACAAGGGCTCTGTGGAGAACAAGGTGCCACAAGAAGATCCTAACTAGGTGCCAAGGAAAGGGGAGTAGGCTCATAGTGAGAGGCTGGGCTCTAGTTGAGTAGAAATGAAGGAAAAGACCCCCAGAGGCATCTGGATAACTCCTCTTATAACCAAAGAGAAAACTGATATGCTGGGAGAAAAATAAAAGACTTTCCTCAGTAAGACACAGGCATTAAAATCTCCCCTTCTAAGTTGTCCTTCCTGTCATGTCTTTCTGCAGTCCCTGCTCTAGGATGATCACTTCCCATTGGCTCCTCTCCTCAGGATGACTACTTCCCATTGGCTCCTCTCCCCAGGATGACCACCTCTCATTGGCTCTTCTTTCCAGGATGACCACTTCTCATTGGCTCCTCTCCTCAGGATGACCACTTCTCATTGGCTCCTCTCCCCAGGATGACAACTTCTCATGGCTCCTCTTCCCAGGATAATCACTTCCCATTGATTCCTCTTCTCAGAACAACTTCCCATTGGCTCATCTCCCTAGGACAACCACTTCCCATAGGCTCTTCTTCCCAGTCTGACCCTTTCCCGTTGGCTTCTCTTCCAAGTGAGGATGAAACTACAGACATTAAAGAAAGGAGAATTAAAGCTAGGTAGTGGTGGTGCACACCTTTAATTCCAGCTCTTGGTAGGCAGAGGCAGGTGGATCTCTAAATTTGGGGCCAGCCTGGTCTAAAGAGTGAGTTCTGGGTTGGCCAGGGCTATACAGAGAAACTCTATTTCAAAAAATAAAACAAAACAAAAAACCCGAAAACAAAGAAAAAAAGATAAAAGAAAAGAAAGAGAATTAGGATGTTCCCTGCCCTCCTGCTATAGATGGTGTAAATCTTCTGGCCACAATGGTGAGGTCTGCTGTGCATGAAGATACGGAATGACCTCAGAGTGAGGAGGCAGATACCTCCACATTGACTCCAATATCATGAGAGTTATCTCCACTGTCCTTGGGGATAAGT
>LOJH01038821.1:0-11231 GCA_001685095.1 Ellobius talpinus | reverse complement strand
GAGAGAGAGAGAGAGAGAGGAGGTACTCAAAGCCCACCTTTAACAAGAGTGTGCACAGGAGGTGCTCTTAGTGGCTGCAACTGAGGACATATCCTGTCAGGACCTTAAGGGCAGGCCAGTACGGATATCTAAATACTAACACTCATTCCCAACTTCAATATTGTAGAATCATAGTAAAAAAAATCATAGTACTGGCACAAATACAGACACCAGGATAAAAAGATAAGAAGATTGTAAGTAAGTCCATGTAACCATAGCAAACTGACATTTGACAAAGATGCCAATTGCACACACTGGAGAAAAGACAGCCTCTCTAACAAAAGCTATTAGGAAAAGTGGGTGTCTGCATGCAGAAGAGTAAACTGGTTCCAAATCACTCACCAGGTCAACTTGGATCGAATACCTTAATATATAACCCTGTGAAACTTCTAGAGAAAAACACTTGAAGGCATGGGTATAGGAATAGACAAAGCTTATCTGAGAGGATTCTGGTAGCTTGGGAATAAAATCAAGAATTGACAAAAGGGATTACATTAAATCCAAAGGCTTCTCCCACCAAAGAAGATAAGTGGAGAGAAGCCTACAGAAGAAGATAAAAGTCTTTACTGGCCACACATCTGAAAGAGTGTTAAAATCTAGATTTTATTTAAAAATTTGAAAAACTATATAGCAAAGTAATAAACTAATCAGTAAATGGGCTAATACAGTGGTCAGGCAGCTCTCAAGAGATACAGTAAAAATGGCTAATAAATATGTAAAAAAAATCAGCATCATCCATCAGAGAAAACAATATTGAGATTGCATCTTATCCCAGTCACAAGGGCTGTCATAAAGACAACAGTGTGCTGGCAAGGACTCGCTCAGGAAGGGAGAACTTGCAGGCTGTCTGTTGGTGGACTATAAACTAGTCCAACCACTATGGAAATCACTATAGAAGTTCCGTGATTAACTAAAAGTTTATCTTTACCCTGTGATTTAACTGTACCGCTCTTGGGTGTGTACTCAATGGACTCTAAGCTAGCACAGAGATATTTGCAGGGTTTTTTTACATTAAAGATTTGTTTATATTTACCTTTTTATGTGTTTACCTACATAAGTTTATGAGCACCATGTGAATACAGAGGCCTGCAGAGGCCAAAAGAAGGTATCAATCAGATCCTCTGGAGCTGAAGTTACAGGCAGGTCTGAGCTGCCTGACCTGGGTGCTGGGGACCAGATCCCCTGTAAAAGTACTCTAGTAACTGAGCCATCCCTACAAGCCCTACACTTGCGCATTCATGTTTACTGCAGGGCTATTCCTAATAGCCAAGTCGTGGATCAGGGTAAGTAGTGTTGACAGATGCGGAAAGAAGAATGGTATGTGCATAATGGATTTTATTCCATCATAGAGTTGAACAAAATGTGTAGTTGACAGGAAAATGGATGCAAATGGAGACCATCATATTAAACTAAATAAATCGAACTCAGGTAGATAAATATTGCATGTTCTCTCTTCTGTGAAGCCTAGATTTTGTATTGTTACATAAACCGTATACATGAAAGTAGACATGAGACTGGGGAATGAGAATGGCAGGAATAAAGGAGAAGAGATGGAGAAGTGAATACGATCTAAGCACATTACATAACTGTACAAAAGTATCTATGACAGCCATCACTGTGCACAATAAATATACTCCAGCAAAAGTATAGTAAATGTCTCCATGGACTTAGGACCTGCTCTGTGCCAAATCCCACACCAGTCACTCTATGAATGCCTATCTATTTCCATCCTGGCAACCTTCACGTGATGGAGTTGTTAGACTTTTACTCCATAGGTGATAAAGTTAGCTTACAGCACCATGTGTAAATCGCCCAGGTCTAGGACCAGAAAGTAATTCCAAGGTTCTTTAAAGATGGGCTCATCTCATTATACAGCAATGCAGGTTATAGTTCATGTTTTAATCAAGTTCTTGTTTGTCTTAGTGCTTTAGAATTTGCTAAATACGCTTCTGTCACATAGACTAGCGTGAGTTAATAGTCAAGAGTGTTTACTTCAGTTTATGTCTAAAAGCCAACTTTCTGAACACTTTTATCCACAGTGTTGAGTTTATCCATAAGTCTTGAGAATGCGGTTTGTGGAACTAACGTGTGAGTAGCTCTGTGGTGGTTCCTTCTGTCAGGTAGGAATCTGGCAGAATCAGAACAAACACAATGGGAACCTGTTGCTCCCTGTGCACCTCACATCACTACCTGCCTCAGTGACTGTTCTGTCCTCAGATTCTCTGCTGGGTTTGAATAATCTAAAAGAAATCCTGACGATGCCAACAAGTGGGTGTATGTAAAGCATAAGTCCTGAAATATTTTTCATCCTTTATGTTTTTGTTTTTCTTTAAAATTGCTACTGTTGTGAGAAACCTTGTCTCTGAACATTTAAGGCTGAAGGTGATTTAGGAAGACATGATAGCAACTCCTGGGCCTCCACAAGCACATGCTCACAGATGAACACACACATATGTATATACACATGGACACATAGAGGAGGAGGAGGAAGACAGGAGAGGGAGAAGGAAAGAAAAGACCTGTTTCATCCAGGATTTGCAGCCCTTAGTCAGGGTGCAGCTTATTTAGTGAGAGATGCCTGAGGTTGTATTTTAGCCCTTTATTATTCTGTCTGCCAAATACCTTGGACAAGGCATAAATCCGAACCTATGGTGGCCCCATAGTTCAGGAGCCTCCTGTACATCAGCTGCTTTTGATCTCCAGAAGGAAGGGCTCCTACACTCATCTCATCCACATAAGCTCATACATTGTTACCAGACGTGGGGCTACAGCCTGTGCCCAACAAGCTAGTTCGGCTACCTACCCTCCATCAGCCAGTTAAAAAAGCGAGTGAAGGACGTTAGCATATCTCCTCTACTCATTTCCCTATCTGGGGCCAATTTTTTTGCTTTAACTAAAGATGAAAATGTATGTCATCTTGAAAGGAGAAACCGTGAATCGTGGCTTGTGGACAAGGAAGGCAAATTTGTAATCACGTGTGAACGTGAAAGAATTGGTGGTGGTAGGGGTTGGCACACTGGAAGTCTCCGTAGAAAGCTACCATTGTGCCTCTCCCTCAGTGGGACTGTAGACATGTGCCACTGTGCCTGCTTTTCACATGGCTTATGAAGATCCACCCTTGGGTTCTCACACTTGCATGGCGAGCACTCTCCCAAATGAACCATTGTGCAATCCCAGGCCCCTGCCCCTGATTTTCAGACATAGTCCCCTGCTAACCCAACAAGGCACTGCTGCACTCTGTGTGTTTTCACCCAGGTGATGATGAACTACTTTTTTGTTAGCCTATTTTCCAGCCTTAATATTCTCACTAATATTCCTAATTAATTGTGACTTCGTTTAGATTAAGACACATGTTTAGCTAGCTAGCTCTCCTGTTAAAACGTGCATCATAATGGCTGCATTTGTGATTTTAAACTCGCAGTTAGCACTAGTGCAGGAAAAAGCTATCTTACTGTTTTATGGACTGATATCTGTGCCCAACTAGTCACAATGAAGTCATATACCAGTTTACCTACTACCCTATTGGTAAGGCAGCTCCAAGTGTAGAGGGGAATACACAGCAAATGTCAGCTGCATCAGAATAAATCAATAAAAAAAAGCACCCAGAGGTGTATGCATTGTCTGATGGGACCAATGCAGTGCCACATAGATCTACAGCAGCACCCAGAGGTGTGTGCATTGTCTGATGGGACCAAAGACAGTGAGTGCCACATAGATCTACAGCTGTCGTTTTCTGGAAAGCTTCAGGAAGATGCTGAGCTAAACCACTGAAAAACTATCCATGACCTACCAACCTGATTTGTCTGCTGATAGTCTCAGTGTTAAAAAGATAGAATTCTATATGAATTAGTTAGTTAAAAGCCTATCCCAACACAGTGTGTGTTCTCAACCATGTGCTTGTGTGCAAAGCAAATTACTCATGAGAAAGGAAACCAGCAAGAATGGCTGCTCGTTGATTGCATATAGAATTACAACTACAATGAATGTGGTTATAGAATAAAGGGAGTGAGGTTTCCTGTAAAACAGATTTGAACACAACATTGAGAACATAAATAGAAAAACTGAGGATTTTGGTCATTGCAGACCTCATATACACTGAAACAGGTTTTCCAGAGCCAGCCCTACCTGCCTCCTCTCTCATATCAGAGCTACTTAAGTAAAGCAATTTTTGTGTAGTTAATATTAGCACAAATTCTTTTTCTGCTCCCCTGCTTCCTAGCAACCAAGGCTGAGTATCTGCTTGTTAATCTACATTTGTTGGGGAGGGGGGAAGAAAAACCAGAACGGAATTCCCAGTGAAACTGTAAGAGCCCTGAAGCAGTGGGGTACACCCAGTAAGCTCTGTGCTGATTTCGTGAGGGCAATGTGCAGTCTGCAGTGCCAGCCGTCTGACCTTGCTGTCCTTTTGGCCATAGGCTAGAGAAGATGTGATCCACATGCTGAAGACAGAGAAAACCAAGCCTGAGGTCCTAGAGGCACATTATGGATCTGCAGAGCCAGAGAAAGTGCTTCGGGTCCTACACCGAGACGCCATCCTCGCTCAAGAGAAGTCCATAGGAGAAGACGTCTATGAGAAACCCATCTCAGAGGTAAAGCGGGGTACCAGAGAGCCTCCCTAGAGAGAAACTGCAGAGATCTTCCTTCTATATGCTTTGATGTTTTTCCCCAAATGCAAAATTGTTATGATGCCCTAATGCAGAATTAAATATAGTTAAGTAATTCATGGGTTGTACTAGGTAAGTTCTGATAGGAGTTTCAAACTTTTACATAAATATGCTTCAGGTTTGAAATATATTTTTCTATATGATTAGGTACGTCATGTGCTCTTGAAATACACTATTAATTTGCCCCTCTCAGAAATAACACATTTAAAAATGTGAGGTGCTCACTAGTTCTCACTTTGAGTTTTCAAGATTACTATAAAAATGATAACCTAACTTTAGATTGAATTCATTATTGATAGTTATGTTTTAATACCACTGCTTTGGGAATATCTTAAAATGTTCTAGTTTAAAAGGTCTTATGTGAATTTCAGTGATGAAGAAAAAAGTCCCAATGAAATATTTAGAGTAAGCCTTGAGATATGATAATATCAGTGGGGGCTATAATGAATCATTTTATGCAAGAATATATTAGGAATTATGGGCTATTATTATTACCTATGACATGACATTTTAAAAACTCCCCCATCCTAGAGTGGAAATTCAACGTCAAATTAGGGTACTCATCTAATGGAGGTAACTACACTGAGTTTTCATGATTCAGGTAAGCAATTCATAGCTTTGCAATGAGTAGAATAATCTAAAAGTAGAAATTAAGTTAGAAGAAACTAATTTTAAATTTTACTTTTAACCTAAACCGGTGGCAAGATCTGATTTATAGTATTCAAAACAGATTGGCAGCTCCATCGTTTTCTGATGAATGCAGATCTCGACTCTCAACTTTCCCTAAAACGCAAAATAAAACAAATAAATAATAATAATAAATGATTGTTGGTGGCCCAGGATTCAGATAACAGACTGTTTGGAATCCAGTTGTGTGTGGTTTCGCAGGGCTCATTCAGCTCACTAAACCTTGGCTCCTTATCTGAGGGGTAGAGGAGTGGCATCCACCTCACAGTGGTGTTCTGAACCAGGTGGAACAATGCCTACGCAGCCTTGAACATAGCATCGGACACATGCTAGATACTCAGGCACTACTAACCATTAGTATCAGCTTGGCTTAGAGGATAATAATTGTTAGGATCTGTGAATCCCCATGTCCTGAATTTCTTGTAAACAACTTGTTTTCTCCTGATCTGAGTGCCTACGGCTGCTGTGAGCAGGAGACCCTCAGGAGTTCCTGATGGCAGGAGAGTGGTTTCTGGTGCGTTTGGCTGGGGCGTGGCTATCTCTATATAAGCTGCCCCCGAACACAATAAAGGGGGCATTCTTGGGGCATTCCTGTTTCAAGGATGGTCCATGCCTCTGCCTGTGAGTCTTTGTGTGTTTCAGTCTCCAGCCCCTTGCCCATTTCACGAACTGTATGGTGGCGCATAGAGCTCAGACGGGCGTCGTGCGCTACAGATAATTATTCATACCCTCAATTTCTTCCACGTGTGGGCGGGGCAGGAGTGGTGAGGAGTAAAACTCATACAGAAGTGAAAACATCAGTTTTACAATGATGATGATGACAGTGATGACTGAGATTACAAAGCCCAGTTTAGGCGCCCTAATTCTTCTCCCTCAGCTAGCAGGCCATCAGAGCAGACTCGCTTACCAGAATCACTACCCCTCATCCAAGGAACTCTGAAAACAGAACACAGAAAGGGGCTTCTGATGACCACCAGGAGATGTGCCTGGACACAGCAGAGAGGGACCATGCAGAAATGCTCAGCTGTGAGCTGTCCTGTGACTGGTGGTTCCATGCCTGCTTCTCGGTTCTTTCTCCTCTCAATAACCTCCCTAATGGGAACTATGAGGGGAAGGGAATCCGCTTTCCCCCACAGTATCAAATGAAGTATGGCTCTGTGAAAGAAATAGACCTTTACAAGTATCAAAGATCTTTTGGCACCAGTGTAGATTTTTGGCCCCCTCCAGCCCTTTGTATAGGTTCAGTTCTCACTACCACAAAAACAGAGCTAAAAATTTTAAAGACTCTGTGTGTGCGTGTGTGTGTGTGTGTGTGTGTGTGTGTCTTTTCTGTGTGGGTTTATGTACCTGTATACTTGTGCTCACAGAGACCAGAGACGTTAAATCTCTTGAGCTCTCCTGAAACTGGAGTTACAAGCAATTGTGAACCGCCCAACATGAGTTCTAGGAGCAGAAGCCGGGTCTTCTGCAAGAGCAGTATATGCTCCTAACCTCTATGCTATCTCTCCCAGCCCCTAAAGATATTCTTTAAATCTGTAAATATGAAATTGGTATTAAGATAATTGTATATATTCTGTTAAACACTTGAAGTTGTTGAAAAATAGAACATGGACTTCAGGATATATTAGTGAGACTGAAAATGTGAATACGGTCAGGTCATGGTCCTCAACTCTTACAGGATAATCAGTTGCAATCCTGTGGCTGAGGCTGAGCAGAGTAAGAAATTAAAAGGAAAGAAACAAAACCCTTACATTTTGATATTCTTGAATTACTTATAGGCAACTTCTAGGGATTTAATATTTGCTGTTTAATTTCTTGCCAGAACACTTGGTAAGGAAAAGCAGTCCATTGTGTTGGGCTTTCTACTTAATCTTCAATGAATCCTATTGAATGACCTGGTTTGTGTGCGGCTATTCACTTATTTTCCATTGCAGAGGATCAAACCTCTGGCCTCACACAGGCTGGGGACCAGCTCTGTGACTGAGCTAAAGCCCAGCTCATATTCTTCCTTGGCTTCCATGCCCTGACCTCCATCTCTTCCGAGGCCTGCATGATTTGAGTCTACTAGGTGCTATTCATTCTCAGAAATAAGCCTTCTTTCATATTTCTGCTTCTAATAGGGTAACTTGTCCTAGTGAAGTCAATACATACTTTTCGTCATTTTATTTTATTTTTTTCTGCTTAGGTAAGCTCAGCTCAGTTATCTTTCTTTATTTTTGGTATTTCAGTTGGTTTCTTTCTTTTTTCTCCACTATTTTATGGATTTTAATGTCATTTTGAAATTTATCTTATTGCTTTTGTATTTCTTACACTTTGAAACTCAAGTGCTTAAACGCTTGCTTTCCTCTTTTTTGTCCCCTTGTCTTTAGAGACAGGGTCTTACCATCTGTCCCAGGCTGGCTACAAATCTACATTTGTTTTTGTGTCTGGATGTCATAGCACATGCCTGGAATCCCAGCCCTCTAAGGGCTGAGACAGGAAAATAACTGATTCAAGACCAGCTTGGGCTACATGTATACTGCAAAATCAAGGAGAGAAGCAAAACCAAGGCTGCAGAGTCTGCAAGACTGTGTGTTTAACATGAATATTTTTGGGTTTCCCATCCTTGAGTTGAATAATCCTAAGTAGGGCGTCTTCTCCATCACTTCTGACCCATGTTTGGGCTGAGCTGATGCTGCCCTGTCTGCCCCTTTAGTGTGCCTCCTTTCTCTTTCAACACAAGCCCAACATCACAAAGAATGGGGCATGTTTAATCAGGCTCCAAACAATGTCAACAATTCAGTCTGTTAGCAACTGGTACTTCTGATATGGTATCCTGTTCTTCCCAAATCTAATTATCTTATCTCTATAGACTTTAATAAAATCAACTTGTAAATCTGGTGCATCCTCAGAAGAAGGGCTATGTGTAATCTTATGAGACCACTTGAAGGGTTATCGCATGCTCGTCAGTTGTGTCCTGGATCCCAATACCCTCTGCATGCCGGAGTCACCCTCCCTCACTCTGGGGCTCTCTTATCGTCATTGTTCCCCATTATGATTCAATAATGACTGAAAATAGCCTTATCTCAGGTGCACCCAAACCCATGCCCCTTCTGTGTAAGCCAGTTTGGTTGCTAAGACCTTGTATGTTTCCTTCAGTTGGTTTCTCTTTTCCTAAATTCCTCGGTGCTTTGGAATTAAACTTCTGCAGACCCAGCTATGGTCCTTTCACATAAAACATTATATTTTATGTTGATTTTTCCCTTTCTCAAATTTGTCTACTTCTGGGGTCTGGCAAGAAAACTCAGCTGGTAAAGGTGCTTGTCACCAAGGTGGACAACTTGAGTTCAATCCCTGAGACCCACGTGGTGAAAGGAGAAGACTGATTTGTACAAGATGTCCTCTGACCTCCACACTAGTGCCTTAGCACAGGGACCCCCATATGAGTGTACACACACCCATGGATGCACACACACACACACACACAGAGAGACAGAGACAGAGACAGACAGAGACAGAGACAGAGAGATGGAGAGAGAATTAGTCAAAAATGTAATTAGAAAGACTTCTAGAAAACAAGCTTGGTGGTGCACGCCTTTAATCCCAAGACTCCAGAGGCACAGGCAAGCCAATTGCTTGAGTTTCAGATCAACCAAGGCTACAAAGAAAAACTGTCTTGAAAAACAAAACAAAACAAAAAGAAAGAAAGAGAGGGAGAAAGAAAAACAAAAACCCAAACAAACAAACAAACAAGACCTCTAGGTGAATTCTTTTTTTCCTTAGCAAATTCTCGGCCTTTGCATTTTTCATCCCCTCTATTCAGCTGGAAGTTGCATGTTCAAAATAACAGACACCCGTTACGGTTGCACCATTCTTTATCAGTCATTCCTCTGTGATGAACTCAAAAACCCCAAAACTCGGCACCCAGTGTATAATCCGTAATTCTGTAGGGCCATTGCTAAGGAAGTCAATCTTCAGACACTGCACAAGTTACATAGATAGAGTCAAAGGACAGTCACTTCACTTTTCTTTTCGGACCTTGATATCATTAAAAAGAAAAATAATAACAAGAAATAACATCTGACAGATCTGGCCTGTTGCTACTCATGTAAGTTTTTACACGTAGAACTTAAGATTGGAAGCTAAATCCCACAGTAACGCTTTCAAGCAGAATTTAGCAACTCAGAAACACTATGCAGGAATGCCTCAGCAATTTGTAGACGGAGCCCAGAAGACTGTCTTCCTCATAATGTAACCACAATGGCAGCAAGCTCTAAGAGATGTGTTGAGGTAAATGTTATTCACAGCGATTCCAGTAACCCACTCCAGTGACCCAGCCCAAGACTATTGCTGCCTTAAAAGCCCACTTGGTCAAGGCCAAGACCTGCTCTGTGCCAAGGCTATACCAAAATATTTGATATTTCTATGTGCTATTTTTCCCTTCAGAAGTCCATACACTCAGTGTCTCTTGGGATTTCTCCATCTACCATCTAATTAATAATGCCACCATCTTCCCCCATACAATCCCTTGGCTAGCTTAGATTGAGATCTCAGGGGAGACTGGGCCTTCAGAGCACAATGCTAAAAGATGCAGGGTGCAAAATAAGTTAAAAGACTGACCTATACATACTCTTCATTCCAAACAAGCCTTCAAATAAGCCGCTGTCCTTTCCTTAGCTGAGGGAGGTGAAGACACAGACAGAGCTGTTCTTCAAATACTTTTCCAGATTTGCCAAAATGTCTAGAAGTTTGACTGTCAAGATCTAAATGCTATGGGCCTGGTTAGTATTGGTCTTTCAGCCAGTATCCACCTGACATCTACTCCAAAGGAAAGAGCAGGGAAAAGGATGAGGCAGGCTCCCTTTTAGTTTGGGTTCCAGAAATTGTCCATTCACAATGAATACATCCTACATCTGTAAAGAGAACTGTAAAGCCTTCCTGGAACTGAAGGGCAAACAGAAACCTAGGGGACAGCTCTATGGCCAATACTCTGTGCAGCCCCACTCCCCAGGAGACTTAAAGAGTTGTCAGTGGGGTTGAGAATGGATTTTAATAAGTCTGTTCTACCTTGAATACTGGGTTCTGAGGAGATGGGGGAGAAGTAGAGGATTTCTTTTTCCAGAAAACATGGCATGTTGTAAGAGGCTGCTTGTTCATTCCTGGCTTCCCAGACCCAAAATAATCACTCAGAAGTCATATTATATGAATCACTGCTTGGCCAATAGCTTAATCACATTGCTAGCTAGCTCTTACATTTAGAATTAACCCATTTCCATTATTTTATATTTTACCACAAGGTTTATGGCCTTCCGGCAAGGTTCCAGATAGCAGCTCTCATCTTTCCCCTCTGGCAGTTACATGGCGTCTCTCTGACTCTGCCTTCTTTCTCCCAGCATTCAGTTTAGTTTTCCTGCATAACTCTACTCTTCTAAGCCACTGGCTGAAACAGATTCTTTATTCATTAACCAATCAAAGCAACACATAGACAGAAGGACTTCCTACACCATTTCCCCTTTTCTGTTTAAATAAAAAGGAATAAAAATGCAAAAAATACATATAACAAAACAGGTATCAAGTAAGAATTACAGTTACAGTGTTTATATCTACTTTATCTTTTATTGTAACTAAAGAAAGCAATAATTCTTCTTCAAATATTCTTCAAATATTCTTCAAATCAAAGACTCCAGAAAGATATAATATTACCTAAGAAAACAGGAAGTGCATTGTAAGAAACTTACAAAACTCTAGACTTGATAGACATCTCACTTCCAGGTCAGTCACCCAAAGTTCTTCTGTTACATTGCAGGTATCCATCTTCAGCCTACTGGCCCATAGTATCTGGCAGACTTTTCCATGAAACAG
>LOJH01038818.1:0-14971 GCA_001685095.1 Ellobius talpinus | reverse complement strand
TGAACTCAGGACCTTTGGAAGAGCAGGCAGTGCTCTTAACCACTGAGCCATCTGACCATAATCAAACTTGGTAGTATGAACTTCACATCTTAAAATGTGCAATTGTTTTAAGCATGCTGTCATTTATTGTTCAGAAGAAAAAAATTTCAATGTTATTATTAACCTCTGGGGAAAAACCCTAGTAAATACATTTAAAGAATAAAAGCAAGTTCCAGGATAGGCTCCAAAGCTATAGAGAAACCCAGTCTGGAAAAACTTAAAAAAAAAGACTTGTTTTTTATTTGTAAATGTGGCAACATAGTACCTGCTTTACAGAGTTATTATAATGCAACAATGTATAGAAAGCCGACAGAAAAAAATCTGGTATTTCTCTCTTCTCTGTCTTAAATTGAGGTGCGTTAATGTGGTGTCCACTGTAAAATTACATGGAAGTCGTGTTTGTTTTGTCTCTTGGAAACAATGGGTGTGAATGGAGGGAAACAGAAAATGAAAGAACTTAGCTGGCAGGCACTTCTGAGAAAGAAAGATGAGAATATTCGAAGATAGGGTTCTTTAATTTTCACACAAATAGTCTTTTTAATTGAAATCTTCCCAAAGAGTCTATGGTTGCAAACACTTTGCTTGCTGCTTATTCACTACTGCTTTGGTTCATGATTGTCGTCCTCACCAATGGTTTATGTCCCATCTGGTAGGAAAAATAGTGATGCAAAAAGAAGCCAGGACACACCTTGTTTTCTCGGCTGAGTCCTCTTGTTCTCCTTAGAGGAGCCATAGCGCAACAGTTCTTTTTCACTGCGGTCCAGATGGAAAGACGAACAGAAAGTGACATTTGTTTCTTCACTTTCCCATCTTTTGTACTTTTCTATGGAATACAAAATTCATTTGTAGTTTCTTTATTTTCCTAGGTAACATTGAAGTCAAGTAACTTTCTAACTTCTGGACTGTGCTTTTATGAAATGTTTAGAAATAATTTTGTTTTAAGTTCTAGTGTTTGTCAACACTACCATTAATACTAAGATTTAGTTGGAAAATGTCAGCGCTCATTTAAAAAATGTACTTTTTCATCAGCTTTACCTCATGCCTGGCAGTTAAAGGATAGATAGCGATTTGTAATTCTTTCCTTTAAGAAACATAGAAATGTTTTCATTGGGATAAGTCATAGAATGTGCTGCATGCTCAAGGAGCACAAGATCCTGTTCAGACGAAAGGCCTCTTGGAGGTGCTCATGCCTGGGCCAGGTTCTGAAGGAAGGCTTCTCAGAACAACATGTCCTGAAGCACCGTGGTGCTGATGGATGTCCAGCAGGACAGGTGGAGGATGGACACAGTGATGAAGACAAAGGGAGGGCTTTGGAGGGTCTTAGAACTGTCAACTGTTTGCTCTGGTGTTTAGCCATAGAACCTGGGAGAAGGGGAAGAGAAGAAACCAGGGATAGAGACAGACAGGGTGGCAGGAAGTGAGGACTTGTGGATACTAGCTCCATAAGCTATAGCATAGTCTGGTAGGAGGACTGAGAAGAGAGTGTCTCTCAGGTGTATAGCCTGACTGAGCCTCGGCTGTGAATTTTCCTTCCCCTCGCTTCTCTGTTCATCTTAGTATGGTCTCTGCTCCCTTGTGTTACTAAAACTGCTTCCCACTTGTATGTCTCATAGACAACTGCATTCTACACCTTGCCTTATACATTTGCGTCTCTCACTCCTATATGCTTTGATGAAGTACCTAACAGCCATCTCTTTACCAAAATTAAAAAATAAATGAATAAATAAAACTATTTTCTTGCCAACCTATCTCTCACTTCTATATGCTTTGATGAAGTACCCAACAGCCATTTCTTTACCCAAATTAAAAAATAAATGAATAAATAAAATTATTTTCTTGCCAACCTATCATTAATCTTTAAGAATCTGATTGTTAGCCTTTCTATAAGGTCCCCACAGACTATTTGAGACTAGAGTAAAATATATGATGGCATCACAGTGTGGAGAGAGCCCAGCCCCTAGTGTGCTGGTCATTGGGCATAGAAAAGCAGTTCTCATATTTGCTCTCAGGAGACTCCAACTTTACCTAAGAACTTTCCTTTTCTTTTTTTTTGTATGAAAGACTTCTTAGACAACTCTTTCCACCTCATCAAGATAGTTCTAGTTTTAATTAACAGTAGATTTTATAAATACTGCGGTTCAGTTTTAAAGGAAGATAAAAGATATAAGATACAAGTGTCTACATTTATTTTAAAAATCCAAATATATATGTAGTTTAAGTAGACTTAAGTCATGGATACTTGTGTAAACAAAACAATTGTGATTCATGTTGGGATGACAGGCCAAAATTATTTCAGGTTGTCAGAATGTCAGGGGAGGAGAGGAAGTTCATGCAACATGAGGGTGGGGAACAGTGTTCCCTTAGAAAGACATAGTTCACTGGGCAGTTGGAGGAGAGTACCATGGGAATATTCTCCGGGCTGGATCAACTTATCAGCAGATTAAAAGGGGTACTCCATAACACTGGACTGCACCAATGTAACCTGGTCTTTTTTATCATTTAAGATTAAAAAAGCTCAGTAGAGATTCCAGGTGAAAAGAGCAGCTCCCATTCTTACTGTATGGAAAGGAGGGTTCCCTGCCTGCCATTCTGGTTGAAACAGAAGACACTCGCTATGTAGTTACTGCTTGATTGTGGAGAATGCCACTCTTAACAATACAGTAATTTTTGCTGCTATTGCCTGATATGTTTAGAAATGTTTCATAGGAGGTTAGTAGTGAGACAGACTGGCCATTCTTCTGTGTTTAACGACAGCAGTCTCCTTTGAGTTCCAAATAAACATCTTTGCCCATAGCTTAAGGAGCCTTTGAAAGAGTTGAAATTCAAGCCATTGCCAACTGTTTACCATTGGCTGCTGTTGCTATTATAGTTTGAAAGACTGAAATAGCTCAGGCTTACAGAAGATGAAAAGTAAAAAGGAGTGAGTGGCTGTTTTAAACACATGTAGGGCAGAGTATTATACTGTCAAACTTGTCAAAATTTGCCTCCATTTAAAAAAAAAGTCAGCTTTATAACTCATTGCCTAGTGACTCTGGTTCTTTTTCATAATTACTGTTTCCTTCCATGATCCCCAGTAACAATCTTTCTCTGAAATCAATATGAACTTTAGGGTTTTTTTTGGTAATTCAGTAAGGGTCTGTTTTCATGTTATATTAGGCATTCATTTGATAATTCTGAATTAAAATCCTCCTATTAAAGTCGAGTTCCCTTTATCTTGGCTCTTTTGACTGATAGTGCTAGCCCTGTTTTCCTGGGAAACTCATCTTGTAACAATGAATGCAAGGGACTTTCCAGATCCTTTTTGTTTTACTGGAATAGTGTTATATACACCAGACTTTGAAATAATAAATTATTTATTAGTCCCATGTGTTCTTGTTATCTGAAAATATTTTTGGTTGTCAAATTGATTCTAAAATCTAAGAATTTTTGTATTTGAAAGATAAAGTTAGCTTACCGACTCACTTAAGAATTTAAAGCTCTTTGACAATACTAAAATAAAGAGTAATAGGTCTTTTCTAGATTTCAAACACGTATAATGTTGGCATAGGTTTCATTTTCTAATGTGAAGCCTGGTTTACTGTAGTTTGTCAAAGAATTGTTCTAAGGCCTCAAAAATCAGTTGTGGAATTTTGCTGAGATGTTTTTTTATTTTTGCATGTAAATTCCCTTGCTGTGTGTTGTTTACTGTTTATTTTAGTAGTGTAGAGAAGTTCTTTCATTTCTGTTTATTCATTTGGGAATGCTTATATTAATTGTAACAACATCTGTGTTTCTAGGAACTTTTATGGTGGTTTTTCTTCTGAACTGCAAGGGAGAACATATTTGGAAACTGTCTTTGTGTTGTTTTTAGTGTAGCATAAGAATTCACCAAGTGAGGAATATTAAAGAAGTAAGCTGTCTTTCCAAGATACTGAGCTAAGAACATCGTATACATTAGCCATTTAATCTTAGTATTAACATTTATGACAGATGCTACCTTATAATAGTTAATATGTATACAAACCAGTATTCAACCTGTCTCTTTCCCTAATGTAACTTATTTTTCTTATATTCCTACACCGTCTTTTTTTTATGGCTTTTGGAGGCAGGGTTTCTCTGTGCAGCCCTGGCTGTCCTGGAACTCCTCTGCAGACCAGGCTGGCCTCAACCTCAGAGACCTGCCTGTCTCTGCCTCCCAAGTGCCGCTATTAAAAGTATGCTCCATCACCACCCAACACCTGTCTCTTTAAATATAGAAATTGAAAAGTACAGGTGTTTCAAATGATGCTTGTTCTTCAAAATCTACAATAAATAGTTTTGATATTAAATATATCTCAAAGGAAACAAAGTTTCCAGTAATTTGACTTACTAAATTTTAGTTGCATCAGTAATACTAGCAAGGAGTTGATGCTGTTTGAAAATTTTTAATTAGAAGCTTACAAAATAAATTCACAAAGCTCCCCCCCCCAAAAAAATCTGACAGCCCCACTACCTCCTTCATTCTTTCAATAGTCCCAGTGAATAAACTGCTGAATGGGGTTCAGCAGCTTTAATACCCTCTTCTTATGAGGTAGCTTTTCAGTTGAGTGAAAAAGTATGACCACTTCCATGTATAAAGTGTTCATAGATTTAGAGCATTTAGAGTTGGGAGAAACAGCACCAGCCACATCACTGTTTTCTGTTTATACTTTGAAGAAAAGTTTGAACTCACTTCTTGTTATGTGACAGCTCATAGTACAAGCCATAGAACTGGAGTTAGGCAGAGTAGCAAAGAACAGCAGACAGGCATTAATTAGCCTTGTGAACCTGACCTTTGTGCCAAGCCTGCTAATCGACCTCCATCTGCTGCTTTTTCCATGTGTTTTGTGGTTCACTTCCAGTGTTTTTAAAGCTGTCTCCTTAGTATCGTGAAACACTGTGACTATTAAATGCACCAGTGTTTCCTTAGATTGTGCATTTTTCTGAATTTCCTTTTGTGGAGTGTCCGCATTCCACCCCTGGCCACTAAGGTACCAGCATGTCCTCTGAGTACTATATGTGTCTGAAATTTGAATTAACCATACATATGTAACAGAGTTGCAGAAAGGCCCTGAGTCCACTGCCTAGCAGACAAATAAGTAAGTCAACCAAAGGTTTAGTAATGGTGATTGTTATTTATTGCTGGTAGCTCAGAGCAAGTCAGAAATCCTCCGTCACTCACTCACACATGTCTCGTTTCATTTTTTCAAGAACTACTAGAGATACAGTTGCTATTTCTGTGATTGTTGTTGCTATTCACTTCCTGAAGTGATAAAAGGGAAGAGGATGGTGCCTAAGTAATCTGCGTTTTACACAGCTAGGATTGAAAGCCCAGGCATTCTGCTTGGTGCACTGAGCAGGGTGGAGAAAGAAAAGAGTCTGGAGCCAGTTTCACAAGTGTAGGTAGGAACTGTGAAAGGCTGGATCAGGGTGGAGTGAGAGTTGTTGCAGATGGCAGCTCTGGGCCCAGAACAGGTTGAGTGACTTTCTGCTGAGCAGCTCTGCTGATCTTTGTCTCTGTGTACCTCCTTCTGTTGCATGTCTTCCATGTAAAACTCTGCTCTGCCCTTTCGTTTGGTTTTCTCTCTTAGTAACACTCCTTTAACAGATACTTGCCAAGTTGTCCTTGGTGTGGCCCTGCTTTAATTGTTCAGATGTGGAGGAAGGAAAGAGCTCTTCTTGCTTTACAGGAGTGTGTCCTGGGGAAGGACAAGTCTGATTGCAAGCCCTGTCCCATGTCAGTGTGAGAAAGCTCTCTGAATGACAGCAGCTTCTGCGGGAGCCGTTCCTCTTTTGTTATGCTTGTCTTCCCATTGCATTCTTAGAAAATATTTGAGATACATCCATATGGACTAGTGAGTTCTCTAACTGCCTGTTTTCCCTAAGGTTAGAGATTTACATCCCAACAGCATTTGCCCCTCCTGGTCTTTTCCTCCACCTGGGTTCCTCTCCTCCTAGTCCTTCTCAGTCCCTCCCCTCTGCCTTCCCCCACTCCTCCTCCATTTCTCTTCAGAAAAGGGCAGGCCTCCCATGGATTACAATAAAAACATCACAGGAAAACCCTTAGAATCAACTAACCTAGGCTCATAGGGCCTCACCGAGACTGAACTGACAACTAAGGAGCCTGCATGGGATTGACCTTTGCATATATGTTACATTTGTATAGCTTTGTCTTCTTGTGAAGACTCCTAACAGTGGGACTTCTTTACTGGCTTTTGGGACCCTACTCTTCATACTGGGTTGCCTTGCCCAGCGAGGTAGTCTTATGCCTTGGCCCTCTTTAGTGCCATGAATCTTCTCTCTTTCCAGGTGCAGAATGCTTCATAGCACCTGAGACCCCTCCTCAATTTTCAAGAATCTTATCCTTAGGAGAAAAGAAAGGATCTTATCTTGCAAAACCTCATTAACATTTGCCTTGTGACTTAGTTCCTGTGGAGGCAAAGGTTATTCCTGCCATTTCAGTGTTTGCACGGCCTTCCTTACACACTTACTGTATGCTAGAATATCTGCTGAGCTGAGTATAGATCTCATTGTGGAAATAACTAAAATAAATAAAATCATAGAAAGGGAATTATTTATCATCATATATCAAAATATAACAATTACTATTTGTTAATTTGAAATGTATTTATTGGGAAATGAAGTATAATTTTTAAATTTTATTTCATAGAAAAACAAGAAGCATATTTTCTACCTCTGAGAAATACAAGAGACTATATTTGTTTATAAACTGGCAGGCCTCTGAGGATCATTCATTAGTAGTAAAGTTACTGCTGTTTATTATATATAAGGACATTTGACCATGCTATTCCATCAAATCCTTCCAAAAGTTTTGGGTTACTAGAGTAGTTTTCCTGTGGCCACAGTATAGGTTACCACAGGCTGAGAAGTTGAAAAGAACAGGAGTTTATTGTGTCTCATGTCAAGCATGAGTCCAGAAATTTGAAATCAAGGCACTGCATTTCCATGGAAAGAGACTTCTTCCTTACCCTTTCATCTTCAGGTGGGTGTTGGTGCCGCTCCTTCCACTAAGAGAACTTTTAATATTTTGTAGATTGTATAATTTATATAACGTGGCATTTTGAGGTATGGTGAAATGATCAGATTAAGCTCATCGGCAATATGTATGACCTCATATTAAATTTTTGTGGTAAAAACATTTAAAATCGACTTTTTGGTTGGGGAGATGTCTCAATGGGTAAAGTGCTTGTTGTATGAGTTGGAGGGCCAGGGTTTGGGTCCCCATCACTGTATAAAAAGGCATGGCAGTGCGCTTCTGTAACCCATTGGTAGGGCCATGGGCCTTAGGGGCTTACTGTCCAGCAAGTTTATTCTTAACCACATGCTCTAGGTTTATTGAGAGACCATATCAGAGAAACACCTGTGATGGGCTTCTGTTCTCCACAGGCACATGCACCCGCACATGGAGTGCACTAATGAATAAGAAGGGCTGTTTTTTAAAAGCAGTTTCAAGAATACAGTACATTGTTCTCAACTATAATTACCATGTTATAAAATGTTTTTACTTTTAGTGGTTTTTATGAACATGATACACTGTCATTAGCCATAATTACTATCTTACACAACAGACCTCTTGAACTATTCCTCTGAAATTTTGTACCCTTTGTTCATTGCCTCCCTAAAGATTCCCTATCTTCCCTACCCCTGATAACCATCATTGTACCTTCTGTGATCTCAGCTCTTTGGACTGTGCCTGTATGTGAGAGAATAGTGATATTTTCTTTTAGTGTATCTAAAACAATTTTGCATCTCTCGATTAGTAAAAATTATATTTTTTCTCTTTTCTATTTTTGAAGAAAGCTTAGTGGTAGAGTATGTGCTTACCAAAATACTTGAAGTCCTGGGTTCAATTTCTAGCACCAAAATGATGACAGCTAAAGTGATGAAGATGTCCTTGATGTTTTTGTACAACTTTTTCTTGATGCTTTCATTCATTGATTAACAGTTAGGTTAATTAATTTCCTATCTTGGCTGTGTAAATAGTGGTATAATGAACATGGGATATAGATATTGTGTCACTATACTTAGACCATTCACTAGTAAAAGTGTTAGATCAGCTAATAGTTTTATTTTAAAATTGTTGAGAGACCGCCTTAAGAATTTAACTAACTTGCTTTACCATTCACAGTGTATATCACATCCCTTTCTTCAGTGTTCTTGCCAATACTTTGCATGCTGGCATTCCTTGTGGTTGCCTCAATCCAGTTTCTGCCTCTCAGGTCTATTTGCTTCTTCCTCTTCAATGTCTGTCTTTTGTCTTTTATAAAGACAGTTGTTCTTAAATTTAGTTAGTGCCTCTGTGGATAATTCAGGATTATCTTATTCAGTTTTAATTTAGTTAGTCTGGAAAGAAAGCTAATACTTGGGTCTGTAGAAGGACATATATTCAGTTTAGTAGAGCATCTGTGTGTAAAGTTCAGTGTGTAAAGTTAGACAGTCATGTCCTCATTTTATGGGAGACATTGAGTGAGAAAATCCCGGCACTGGCCAGACATGAGTAGGAGCTGTCCCACTTCATCTCCACAGTGTGTTCCTGAGTTCACTATACATAGCTGGTTAGCTTTCATTACTGACTGTGTCGCTTCTGTTTTGGAACGTACATGCCTAAGATTTATTGGTGCATATTTTAATGTAAGGACAAGTGTTCCCTTTTCTCCTGGTTTTCATCTCTGTTCCTCTGATGCTTACCAAGCAGCAGCTTAAGGGAGGATCTTTGAGGGAGCAATTAAAGCATGAAGAAACATTGCTTTTTCAGCTACCTTTCTTATACAGTTCATGCCCTCCTGCCTAGGCAAGGCACCGACCACAGTGGGCTGGGCCATCCTGTATCATTTATTAATTAAGAAAGTGCTTCACAGATATTCTCATAGGTCAGCCTGATGGAGGCAATTCTTTATTTGGGGTTCTTCCCAGGTAACTAGGTTTGTGTCACATTGACAACTGAAGCCAACTGTGACATATTCCATGATTAACTCTCGCACTCTCACAGGAGAAAAGGCAATGCCAACAGCAAACTTGTTTTTCTTGTTTAGTGAAACTAATCAGAAACATCAGACTTTTAATCCTGACTTCATCACTTCTTGGCCCTGATGAACAGATTTCTCTAGTTTTTAGAATTTGTTTGTTTACTTTTAAATTGGAAAACTCCAGTTTGTAGTGCTTTTGGGGTATGGGGCTTGTTTGTAGTGATGGCAACTGAACTCAAAGCCTCATACATGCTTGACAGGCCCTCTTTTGCAAAACTGTTTCCCAGGCCATTAACCTACTTTTAAACTTGATGTTAAGATTCTATTGCTGAAGATGCTGATATAGGAACAGAACTGATAAAATGAAATATATACATATATATGAATGATTTATTCATATATATAGCTTATAAGATGGGGTCTTAGTCCAGCCATGCTGTCTCCTGATAGAAAGGCCAGGAATATCGTAGTGGTTCAGTCTATCAGACTGAATGTTTTTAGCAGTCCCAATCTGGTACTGAAATCTCAAGGTCTACTAGAGAATCCAGAAGAAGTAGGTTCAAATATCAGTGAAGTAATGCCTCAGCAAGAGGAAAAATGAACTTGCCAATGAGAGTGAGATCAAGTAGGCAAAAAAGCAAAAGCTTCATTTTTTATCGTTTTATGTAGGCTGCCACCAGAAGGTGTGGCCCAGATTTAGGGTAGGTCTTCTGGTCTTATGATTTGTTGATTGCAAGACAATCCCCCATAGGCATGCCCATCCTGAGTTTTAGTTGATTCCAGATATAGTCAAGTTGACAGCCAAGATTATCCATCCCATGTCATACTCAACTGATGATACAGAGTGGAGAAATCATGCTGGTACTGACAAGTTTCTGATTTTACTTAAAGCTCACTCCACAACTTAAACCCATAGCTGGTACCCTTATTGGGTTCAAGAACCTGTGGCCATAGACCTAGGGTAGAACCTGCTACTATTTTATTAAATGAACGTATTATTAAATCAACTATTAATGACTTATCTCTGTACCCATAGACTACTGCATTTCTCAGCCCTCATGAGGGAAACTTCTTGTAGTAGATTGCAGTTAACACAGACTTACAACTATGGATCACTAAACCTTAAATAGGACATCAATATTTTCCCTTCCTCCAAGGCTCAGGAATCAGTGCATAAAAGGGGCCTAGAACGATCACAAGAGCCAGAGGCAATGGATAAGTATAAGAAAATGGTGCTATTTAGACACACAGGGTAGCTAAACATGAAATCACAATGAATGTGATGACATGCATAAGTACTGTGCAACCCTAAATCAGACAAATTCCAGTATGAAGCAGGGAGATGGGCATGCAATCCCACCCCTAGCTGAAGAGGATAGCTTCTGGGAAAAGGAGGGTCAGTGTTCATTAAGGCTTGGCTCCTAGTACTTTGAACATGATCCAATGGATGGCCTCATACCCAAGAGTTATATGGGCAGCATAAATTAAACAGGACAGAGTTAGGTAGGTAGGAAATGGGGGAGTGGATCTGGGAGGAGTTGGAGGAAGTATGAATATGATGAAAATACATTGTATGAAATTTGCAAAGAATTATTATAAAATTCAAAAAAGACAATCAGAGTGAATCTAGTTTTACAGGAAACAAGAAACAGGCTGGGAATTTGGTGAGTACTTTGCTTGATTGTTTGAAATTTGAATCATATAACTAAATTTTCTATTTTATGTGTATGGGGTTTCTGCATGTCTGTGAGCCGTGTGTGTGCAGTGCCTATGGAGGTCAGAATTGGGCATCAAATCCTCTGAGCTGCTATATGGGTGATGGGAATTGAACCTGGATCTACTGGAAGAGCAGCTGGTGCTCTTTTTACTTTAATATGTGAAGTTGGGCTT
Organism: Ellobius talpinus; assembly: GCA_001685095.1. Taxonomy (NCBI): domain Eukaryota; kingdom Metazoa; phylum Chordata; class Mammalia; order Rodentia; family Cricetidae; genus Ellobius; species Ellobius talpinus. The sequence goes on along the minus strand of LOJH01038818.1, from coordinate 4,058 downwards.
ATATTTGGGATCATTTAATAACATCAATAAAAATTCACGGATATATACAGTGTATATATGAGTCCAAATATGCTTTGTATCTAAATGACAAGCACTTTTTGTCTGCTAGCAATGCCTAAAGACTCTATCTAAGCCTCTTTCATACTATGTGAATATCTCTAATGGATAAGCTTCTAGAAATGAAACTGGTAAATAAGGAATGTCCATAGAAAAGTAAGATACTTTTCTTTTTTTAAAGTATAACGATTTTTTAGCAAATAGCCAAATACTCTCATATAAAACCTCCTCACTGTTTGTGAGTATGAATCTTGGAAGTATTATGTTGCCCAGAGTACAAATGAAGACCAATTAAATTCACATAGTGTCAAAGGGCAAATATGAACATAACTGATACTTTATACAAATATTAACTCATAGCAATCAAGAATGTAGGAAACTAAGAGGGTTAACCAATAGGAATAAGGATAGTAAGACTGATATTATGTAGGTTCTTAGCAGCTCAGATGGCCTTTTCAGCTCATATACACACTTCCAGGACAGTGGAAAGTTGAGGATTTACATAGTGAAGAAACTGAAACAAAATAGAGAGCATGACTGGATGAAGGACATCAAATCACCATCCCTACGAAACTGCACAGGGAAAGTGGAGAGCTGAGAAATGCCTGTTTATCTGTAAAGTGTGCAAGACTTACAAGGAAGTGGGTGTGCCGGCCGTGAAGAAGATTAGATGGATTCCTAACATGTTTTTAAAGCAGAAGACTGTGAGTCAGTGGTAGAGAATAAACAGGCACTTTTTATTTGATGTCTCTTAGTTCACCTCTTTAACCATTTCTTTTACCTTCTACTAAGGAAAATGTGATGAAAACAGTCCTTTTTTGTCTCTTTTTTTTGAAAATCAGAATATATATGAACCATTTCTCCTAAAACTGCTAAAATGTAGCCATTGCCTCCTCTATTCTGTATAGTGGCTCTCAGAGTAGTGAGGGAGAGGGAGAGTACTTACTGATTCATTACTTCTCTGTCTTCCTGGTAGTAAATAAATATGCTTCATGTTAAGACCATGCATCTACTTCCAGAATCCTCTTCAGAAAGTGTTATGGCACATAGACTTAAAGAAAGCAAAAGATTTTATATATAAAGATTAAGTGGATCAGAAGTGTTGTAAATGCTGGCCACATGCTTGGAGGCTTTGTTGCCACACATCACACACATATGTAAGGAAACACTATGACTGTCTCTAGACCTTATTACATCTGAGAATAGCTTTGGTGTATTATCTCCAGTGCCATGCTAGCTAATTAATGCAATTCAATTCCAAGTATCCCTCTAAGACACTGTGGACTGATGAAGCTTTGATGACACGTAGGCCCATAAAGAGCTATTTTGGAACTCTAAAAATGTTTTGAATTCTAAAAACTGTAATTATAAAATGCAAGTGTGTCCAACAGAAATTCTCTGTACCCATGGCGCAAAAGTGAATAGTTAAGGAATTTACAAATTAGTGGTGTTTAATTATTTCTCACAAAAATAATCCATCGTATCTTGGTATATTCAGTATACAAGATACAAAGGAATTCATGAAATTAATAAGTAACTTTTCTTGGAAAGCCACCACCCAGACTGAGACTAAGGTATTTGTTAGAATAAAATTAAATACATGTAGAAAGAACTTTTAAAAAAACAGGAAGTCATTAAGAGAAGAGAAAGCCTGAATTTTACATTCTGATTTAAGGCCTTAGATGAACAAACACAGCCCCAAGAGCAGTTTAGAAATGCTAAAGGACAGGAGAAGGGACTCCTGTCATAGATCAGAATATAAGCTAAGGGGAGAAGGAAATGTGTGACAGGCAGCCACGCATCATCTGATGTTAAACTAGAAGAGATTTCTGTAGGTTAGGATAATGTAAAGGGTTTTGTTGTTCTTTTTCAGTGAAGCTTTTAAGTTTTCACATTCTTTGGATATGTTTACTGTATGCCTTCCTGCCGATCGATGATGTTGGCAAGTGCTGCAGACAGAAAGGTGAGTCCCCTGAAGATTGCTAGATAGATGTACCATTTGTGAAGTCTCAACCGTAACATTCCCATTTAGGTTAACGTGCCAAAGGCAGACTGTAAGAATTTATAAATGATCCCTAAATCAATAGACTTTTAGCCTCTACCAAAATAAGACCCCAAAACTTGACTGAGTTTGTCAAGATTTAAATTGATGACTAGTATCTATCCCAAAGATAGTGAGTTTCTCTTCTAACTCTGTGTCCCATGTGTTGTGAAATATTAGGGTCCTTGAAAAGACTCACATCTTAGCTGTTCGTTACCTTTCTAGTGATATAGCAACATTTTGACAAACAGGTAATGTTAAAATCTGCATGAATTTGAGAATTTAAACCAGTGCAGTGGTTATGTAATTGGTCCACCTGTCCATGTATGAACTGTGATGAAAAACACAGTAAAGATTGAAGTCAGCTCTCAAAGGGAAATAAGTCTTCCTGTGCCCAGAGTCTGAGTTGTTTTCTAAAAAGAAATGCAGAGCTGGAAGAATCTTCCTTTTCCTGCAGCCTTCAAAGAGGCTGATGAGTAATTTTTTTTCCTGTGTGTGCATTCATGGTTATTTAGATGTTAAGTAGTCAAAAAGATTGCACAGTCAAGTTTTAGATAAGAAGAGTGTTTTGAAGATTAATCATTGTTCTTAGCCGCTACCTAATTCCTGCAGCTGAGATGACCTATGGACACACACACACACACACACACACACACACACACACACACACGTTTTTACTACTTTAGTTGTAAAACAGACATTTTGATGACTGTTTTTTATGTGTTGCGGTAGCTAGTTATTTTCAGAGTTTGGAGAACTCCACTTCCAGCATAAGCCATGTATTTTGGTGACACTGTTTCTTGATGGTGTAATATAATTCTACAAGTCTTCACATTGAATGACTGAGAGAGTTGTTCAAAGAAACGTGGCCAATGTTCTTGTGATTGGAAAAATGGGGAGGTAATGAATGTATTGTTTAAAAGCCCATATGGTGAAATAGATTATATCTGAGACTTAGTATCTTTAAATTAGACTAAATTTAGCTCTTTTCCTTGTTTTTGTGTTTGAGTCCCCTGCTTGGTAACCAAGGGTGGTTTGAGTTCTTAATCTTTTTGTCTCAGTTACCCTCCCAAATTCCAGGATTACAGGCATTTGTCACCTCACCCAGCAAAAATATTCTGCCTCACAAATATTATCTGTTTAACATTTAAACTCTGAAGAGATAGTGTTGCTTTTGATTTCTGACTATGATTAATATGACTGTAGGAGAACATTTTTTAATCATCTGAATGAAAATACATAAAAAATACCTTAATTAGCTGCCTGTTCTAGGTGCAAATGTATTAATATGTAGTTCTCATATAAACATGGAGCAATAATGTGAAATTTTTCTCAAGAAAGAATGCATAAGAGAGTGAATCATGAAGGAAAGGGCTTTCTGTCTTAGATTTTGTTTATAAAATAGTGTTTTTTGAAATTGGCTAAAATTACAGAGATCTAGATACAGTAGCTGTATATATTATGTGTATACGAACATGTAGGTTTGCACACCTGTGCTCACACATATGAAGCCCAGAATAGGACATTGGGGTTTTCCCCTGATGCTGTCCATGTTATTGTGTTGAAGTAGGGTCTCTCATTGAACCAAGCTTGTTGTTTTGCCTAGGTGCACTGGTCAGCAAACAGTCAGGATGTCCCTGTCATAGTTCCCCAGCACCAGAAGTTCCAGGCTGTCATGAAAGTGCCCTACTTTTGATGTAGATGCTTGGAGACTCGAATTTAGGTTCTCATGGTTGCCAAGCAGGTGCTCTTAAAAAACTGAGTCATATCCTCAGTCCTTTCAATTTCTTTAGTTTAATCTTCTGCAGTGCATAATTAATTCTATGATAATAACATTTGATACTGAGGAAACCTAGAAATTAGTAGAGACTCTTTTAATAATGGTATTGAGCTCTAAGTCTTGCTTTGCTCCAAATGCAGTTTATATATTTTTTTAAATTTTTTTATTTAATTTTTTTTT
>LOJH01038817.1:3728-14515 GCA_001685095.1 Ellobius talpinus | reverse complement strand
ATAGATAGATAGATAGATAGATAGATAGATAGATAGATAGATAGATAGACTATTTACAAACATATATAGAGAGAGGCAGAGAGACAGGGAGACATAGAGACAGACACAAAGATAGAGAGGTCTTGCCACAGGAAAAAATTGAATTTCTTCTTTTTATTTTGTGAACTTAATAATTATCAAATTTATTTTTCACAATTTCCCACCTAAGAGAAGGTGGAGGTGCAAATAATGTATTCTGATTATTTGCACCTCCACCTTCTCTTATCGCTCTCTTCTTCCCAATAATTCCCCTCACAATAAGACCCAGTGCCAAATGTGGGAGATTTCCTATGAGTTTTGATCCTGAAGTGTTCAGAGCCCCCTCTCCACAAAAAACACAGGATGTTTCTTCTGCTCTTGACTGCCCACAAGAGCTAGACGATAAGCTTTCATCTGAAAACACTACATGGATTGGTTTCAGGACAGAGAAATTGAGCTGGAACTGAACTGGAAGTTCCTTCTCTGCTGTCTGAGTACATAATGCCAAAAGCTATTATGGGGACTTCTAGAGGAACATCAGTGGTTCATCCAACTGTGGACTTTGAATGCTATCAAATTGTGCTGCCCGGCAAGATGTGCCCACTGGTACTATAGTGGCATGGCTGTTAAGAAGGTTACCAACTATGGGATGGAATTCACATCTGATACTGCAAATCTGGTAAAAAAAAAAAAACAACAAACATGGTTGGGGCTGTCAGAGATCCTAGTGGGCAATTTATTACTGTAGTTTTGCTAGATAAACATATCAAACAGCCTTCTCTCTGTGTTTATTCTCTTAGATATGTACAACTGTCAACCTTGCTCAGAGAAGCTTCTTTTTGCAGTGAATGTCAATGAATATAGACCTTCCTCTGCTCAAAGTGCTAAGAATAAGTAGCTGTTGCGTGATTAGCACTTCTCTATCAGCCCACTCCTACCCCAAAGATGCAGAAAGAAAGTAAGGCTGGATGATTGGAGGACTGTTGTGGAATGTTCTTCTGGGTATGACACAGTCATTGAAATTATGAAGTCACAGTACCTATTGTTGTCTGCACTGGGCCTGAACCAAACTGGGCCTGCCAATAGTCAGTCATAGATGGGGAAGGGGCTAATAGAGTTCTCTCCCTCTCTAAGGTGCTGCTGACTACTGATGGATTCTGGGGGAAAGGAAGTGAGTCTCTTCAGTGGTGTAGTCACTGGTGAGTCTACCTTCTCCGATGGGTAGTTCCACACCCATGTTTACACAAAGGACACTGTTAAAGTCAGTCACAAAACAAAACAAAAAAGGCATGAACCATGAGCATGGGCTTCTACTCTGAAAGGTTTTGGAGAATGTCCAAATGTCCCATACCAGGAGATAGAATGTCCCACACCAGGAGACAGTAGGCTTACTTAATAAGTAGACTATACTATATGCCTGCAGGCAGTTGTCTATAATTCCTGGTGTGAGGAAAAAGAGAAGTATTTGGCACTATGAGACTGCAATATTGCTCCTGTTGACAGGATAAAGAGGCTACAGTGGATGTGGCCAGACCTGTGATGCTCCAGTAACTAGGATCTGCAATTTACTGGTCACTACAGTGTTTTCAATATTATACCTCTGATGTCAGGTAAATATATAACTCACGTTCCATCTGGCAATAATACAGTAAGTTTCAGAATATAAATGACTCAACTCAAACTATTATCAGAAAACAACAACCTTGACTTTTATAATATAACTTAAGGGAGCTGATTTTTAAGTCAGAAGATGCACAAAACCAGATTAATTGTAAATCAGGTAAATGTTGGTGATGTCAGTCCCAGAGGCTGTTTGCCATTTATCATATGTCTACTTCTCTCTCTTAAGGTGAGAAAACTCTAAATTGATGCTTGTAAAAGCTATAAGTCGCTCCGCTACTATTCTCATCAGCCACGAATTCCAGGTCTTATAGAATATGACCTTTCTTTCATTCACCTCTGATTTGCTCTCTGTTGCACTCACTGCGTTTAAGAAGGCTTTTGGAAGAAAACCACTTCATCTTAGTCATGTAGAAAGCTGTTATTTGAATATAAAAACTCACCTCTCAGACATAAATCAAGATTTCTAAAAGACATATAGAAATATATTGTCCAATTTGCCATGTCTTTGGTAAATGATGATTAAACATGATGCCTCTAGCCTTTTACAACTGATAGCCCTAACCTAAAAAGCATCGGCACTATTGATTTTCTGTTAGACACAGATAATAGTGCTGTCTGCGTTTGTGTGCTTTCAATGCATATGTGGTACTTATTTCTCTGTTTTTCTATTGGTGTTGTTTTTGTTAATAAAACATCATTTAGTAAATGAGATTACTATTGTTTGTGTCAATGATTGGGTCTCTCTACCCACAAGTTTAAAAGATATTTTATCAGAGATCCACTTCTCAGAGAAAAATACCTTTTACTCATTTTAAGTTAGATTGGAAACATTCATCTTTTCTCAATTATCTAAGATAATTCCAAATTAACTATCAGACTGTATCAAGAAAAAAAGTAATGAAAATACTGTCAAGGAGTAAAGGAGAAGGAAGGAAAAAGAAATCATCAATGAACCGACTCCTTATAAATTAGTCGCCTGAAGCTTTCCTCTCATATTTTAAATAGTCTCCGGGGTCAGAGGAAGAATAATTCGTAAGTTATTATGTCATTTTTCTTTCAAGGTTTGAAAGAAAAAAGAGAAGGAGGATGAAGAAGGAAAGGGGAGGAAGAAAGTCTAACTGAGAAGGATAGGGTTGGGGCAGTGGGAGGGGAGATGAGGGGAAAGAACGGGGAGCAAATGTTATCACAGTAAATTGCATACAAGTAAGATAGTCAATTAAAATAATTACTAAATAAAATAACAATTATAACAATGAAGAGTCGAAGCAGATTCTGAGAGCAGCTGTTGCTCCTGATAAAAAATAGCATGTGACAATGAGGAGGAAAACATTAATTAAAATTCCCACACAATGCAAGGCTTGCCATTGTTCCCAGACCTTCCTGACTGCAAACAGATCCATGGCACTGATTGCTCAGTCACGGATGAGTCATCACTGAGACGTAGCGTGGCTCAGTGCACAGAGCCCCCCTTTCTAGGTCCTTTCATTCTTTGACATGATGATGTACTTTCAATTCGAGTAAATAATTTATCATTACTTATAGCCCAGTAGTACATGTGACCTAAATCTCCAAAGTTAAAGACAGTTTAAGCGAAGTGTAATTTTAAGGTGGGGCTTTGATTCTAAGATCAAAGTGTGAAGACCATCTCTCTAGAGTGTGACATGTAGTAAGCAGACATCCAAATCAATGCCTCAAGTAATTGTGATGAAACATTTTCTCCTTGCAATAAAACAGTCGTCTGGAGTGGGGCAGAAAAGTTGCATTTTCCTGCACAATAATATTAAACAGGCCTTATGTCATCCGCCGACAGGTACCACCCTCAGCTTCGTGGAGTCTTGGCCCTGTGACCGCTACTACCGCTGTCGCTTTTCCTGGAGCGCAGCCCTTTTAGGCCCGCATGATGTAACTCAGGAGCAGAGTGCTTCCCTAACATGCACTGGGCCCTGGGTTCCAAATCCCAGCACCACAGAAAAAAAACAAACAAGGAAATGAGTATTAAAATAGTTTTCTCTCTTTCTCTTTTGGATTTTTAAGACAGGGATTCTATGTAGCTTTGGGGCCTGTCCAGGAACTAGCTCTTGTAAACCAGGCTGACCTTGAACTCACAGAGATCTAGCTGTCTCTGCCTCCTGAGTGCTGGAATTAAAGGTGTGCACCACCCACTCCCAGCTCAGTTTTCTTTTTTACCTAGCATGGTGGATTGCTCACTCTTGTTATTCCAGTTCTTAGGAGGCTGAGGTAAGAGGATAATAAATTCAAGGCTAGCCTGGGCTACATTGTAAGCTCCAGATCAGCCTGGGCTATAGAATGGGACCCTATCTCAAAACTGCATAATAAAACTAATGAATGTTAAAAATAATCTGTGTTGTCCTTGACCCAAGGAAGAACCAAATATGTTTATCAAATTATTCCTAGTTTCCATGCCTCTACCCTTATACAGTTTGCCTAATACAACTAGCCCGTCAATTACCGAATTCCTTTCAAGTGTTTTCCTCAGCTCCTTTCTTATGGTCCTCTACCTGCTGATTTCAGTCTGAAGCAGTGACCTTAGTCATACCGCCAGCCTGCCCATGAGGGAACAAGCATCCTTCCTCTCCTGAGTGGGATCATTTGCTGCAACAGCACTTCATGTTTCCTTTCTCGCCTTTCCTCCTTGCCTTACCCTCAAGCATCCTTCAGGCATTTCCTGCAGAAGACTCGGGAAGTACAGTGAATAAACTTTCTGAGCCTTTGACATTCTAGGGATGCTGCTGTGCTGCAGAACATTTAATTAAAACTTTGGTGAGGTACTGAAGTCTAGGTTAAAATCATTTTCTTTCGGACTTTGACATGATGATCTTATTAGTTCCAACTGAACTCTTTTGTTCTCTTCTACTAGAATTGTTAGAGATATCTTCTTTCCTTTAGATAGAACTTAATGTTTTAATCACCTCTACCCTCAAACCTGACCTAAGATTCACAACCTGAGATGGAACAGCCACTTCTAAGAAATGCAGAGACTTCTGATCTCTCCAATACTGTCTGCACAGTTAACAAAGCATAGCATCACAGAAACATATCTTAGTACCTTCTGACACGAAGAGGAGAGCAGGAGGAGAAAAAGTAGGAAGGGCTGCATTTTCAAAATTGTGTGTTCCAGATAGGCCTTTATCTACTTAAGTATCGATTCTTGAGCCAAAGGTTATTTTATAAAATAGTCCTCAATCACTCACGTAGCATTCTTTGTATTATAAAGTACTGTGTTTTAAAGGTAAGAAACATTAAACTCCTGTATTTAAACCAACTTTGTGCTTGTTCAAACAGGCGACAAGTTCCCAGACTTGCTTTCTGCTCCCAGATAGGCTTTCTTGACAGATTTAATTTTTTCTATGTGCCTGTATTCCCTACTATTCCAAGAACACTAGCCCAGCCAGATGTGACCAACTTCCTTTGTTACAAAGGGAAGGTTTGCCCACCCAGATATAACTAACTTCTTTTCTTTGTTACAAAAAAAAAATGTCAGGCAGGCAGATGGTAGTGGCACACACCTATAATCCCAGCACTCAGGAGGCAGAGGCAGGCAGATCTCTGTGAGTTGGAGGCCAGCCTAGAATACAAAAGCTAGCTCTAGGACAGGCTCCAAAACTACAGAGAAACTCTGTCTCAAAAAAAATAAAAACAAAAGAAAGAAAGAAATGTCTATAAACAGAGGTGACTAACTTCTCAATAATGAACCTCCTCCTCCATGTCCTCTTTTCCTGCTGTTTTTGAAACTAGCCTATCAAGGGTAGACTGAAATAGAACCTCAACCAATGAGGAACAGCCAGGATACACACACACACACACACACACACACACACACATATACACACACCCTTGTGTTAAGAATTAGGCAAAGGGCATTTCTACCTATTGTGTTCATTCTTCCGTTTCTGTGGGTTAATCATCCTTCTAACCAAAAGTAATGTTGCCTTATTAAGTTGCTTCTCCTGGAGAGGTGTTCTCTTGCTTTGTGATCCCCAGAGCATTTCTAACAATAATACTTTACAACATGCTCTTAGCTAATGCAATCCTCACAACAGCTCAACAATAAAGATATTTATTTTACTTGCATTTTGAAGGTTAAATATCTGAGAGACAGGAAGGATGCATTATTCAACAGAACTCACACCTATAAATGTGAGGTGATTAATGATCTGTGTCCAAGAAGTCATGCTTAGGGGACCTTAAGCACCAAACTATGTTATCTGTCAAGGGCAAAATGTATGAAGATTTTAAAGCATCCCCTTACATTGTGGGTCACACAATCAGTGTTTGAAAATTACACATGAATATAAAGTCCTACATGAAGATGTGGTTGTATTTAGGTTCCCTTCTCGCTCATCTAGGTTCATCCTAAATGTCTGAGTTCTTCATCAGCTTGCCACGACATTCACAGCCCTCTATGAGTGGTAAGCTGATGTTATTGCAGATGTCACATGTCTAAATTCCAAGGAAAATAAGGCTTTGAGAGAAAAACTTATGACTTAACTTTATTCCATGAATTGAAATATTTGATCATGCAAATACACGAGTCTCACCTCAAAGGGGTATGAGAGAATTTATTCTGAAACAAGTGACCATACCCTGGCAACACAGACTTGGTTACCTGAATCCTATGTTTCAACATGATAACAGTTTGGTGGAATTTTTGTAGTAACAGAACAAGGAAAGTTGTAAATCACTTTTCAGATACACTGGTGGAAACATTTTGCAGGAAGATTTTGTCTAAGCAGGGGAAACCATTATATGTGTCAGACATTACCTGATAGCATTCGAAGCCCTTTCACTGATTGGAAACTAATGCTCTTTTTGAATGCACCAATGGATTTATCTAATGGTCGGGAAGATGTTAGATCAGGTGCAGAGAAGGACAATAAATGGCTGGCAAAGGGACTAAAGATGCTCCCAAGATAATCTGGCTCTAGAGTTGCAACATCCCAATCTTTCTAAGATCACTGAAGTTCTTCTAAGTTGATTAGACTTCCAGAAGGACAATGAGGGAGGCTGCTCCTTTAGAAACAATTGTTAGCAAATCTTTCTTTTCATCCTATGAATATATATATATAAACTCAGGATAAATGCTCAAGATGAGAAATATATGATTTTGGTATTCTTTTAGATCATAATTTTTATGAAGACCAATATTTGATTCTTTTTAGCTTCCTCCTTCCTCATTTTCACTATATTTTTATTTTTGAATAACCAAAATTTCAAGCTTAACAGAGCTAATACTTCAAAGTAATATTTTTTCCAATCTTCAGATCTATGTTTCACAGAACCACTCAATACATTGCACCACATTCTTTTCTGCATTGGGTTAAGTATTCCTGGAGAAGCATGAATCTATTCACCCTAGATGGGCACTGATGACACACTAAAGCAATGATTCACTCAAGCTCAGTTTGGTGAGCCTCTGAGTTTATTGGAGTTACTCACACAGATTAGGTGACTAGATATTTTCAGACACATGGATAACCCCCAAACAGCTATATCACTGAAAAAATCCCACCTAATCATGGATGACAATCTCACAGAACTTCCCCTGCTTCCTGTACCCTCTACTCTATCATCTCACAGGATCCACTGGCTGTGGGATTAGGGCAGGAGTGAGTCATAACTCAATCCCTGGTGAAGGTCTTCATTAGGAACTGTCAACGGCTGCATTATCATTACCATAAATCTCTCTATTTCTGTATTGTCCTGCTCAGGTAGTTGTCATGGCAACCAAGACACAGAAATCTCTAGTGAAAGATAGTGAACATGTTACAGTTGAAGGAAAAAAGTCTTACTACAAAAATGAGCTCCATTGCTAAGCCCTTCTAGTACTGTTTGCCTGTTAGGGTTGCCTTCCTATCCTACATCTGATGCTTAGTAGACAGGAAACCTGAAGCAATCTGCTATCCTCTCAGAAATATATTTTCTTCATTTATAAGGCATTAATGAAAAAAAAGGAGATGGTTCACTGTGTAAAAGTTCTTGATGCACAAGCCTGGGACCTGAGGTTGGATTCCTAACATCCTATAAAACTGGACATGGCTCTCTTCATCTGTAACCCAGCACTGACATGGCAGGGTGCCAACAGGAAGATCACTGAGACCTGGCCAGTCAGCCAGCCAGCACTGCTGAAAACAGCAGACCCCAGTTCAAAGGTCTTTTCTCAAGGAAAGACAAGAAAAAGTGAAAGAGCAGAACACCCAATGCACTCCCATGGCCTCTGCACTTGTGCAAAAACATCTCTATCTATCTCTATCTATCTATCTATCTATCTCCCTCCCTTTCTCCCTCTTTCCCTCTCTTCCTCTCCCTGTCTCTTTCTGGCATGCTTGCACACATGCACATGCGCAGAAAAAAAAAGCAGTAACAATCCTCACTCCCTTGTAGATTTTGTTGTGAAAACTGAAAGTAACATACATGAATGATTTGATCAAGAATGAGCATTCGGTAAACATTACTTTTTCAATCTCAGCATGTCTCTAAAAACAGGGGGGGCATTGTTGCTGAAGAGATGGTTCTGTGGTTAAGAGAACTTCAGCTCTTGCAGAGGATCCAAACTCAGTTCCCAGTGCTGCAGCACGTCTGCCTATAACTTTAGTCTCTTACGACTTGTACAGACACCTGCAAATGTGTGCTGCAATACACATACACTCACACACATAAAATAATAAAATAAAGAGGTGTACTTTGTCTTTAAATGTAAATGGCCTAAACTAGAATTATTCCCATCATTGTTTTTTCCAAAGATGAAAAACACCCATGGATAGTTCCTAGATTCAAGACACCGTACTCCAAGTCATAAAAATAGTTTAACTTCTCAAAAAAAAAAAGGAGAAGAAGATTTGCTAAATTGATTTTTTGGGGTAAAATAATGCAAGGAGAATATCAAGAAAGTTTTAAAGATTTCTTCCTGCGGGCAGATCACTATGATTATTGAGCAAAGTCTTTTTTTTTTAAGTTTAAATTCCTGGTTACTGGGAATCCACTGCCTCTGATGTAATAAGCCAATCAAACCGAATCAAAAAATCCAGCATTCCTGGGTGGCCCCAGGGGAAGTTGAGGAGACCACATGTGTTTGTTTTCTGGGGGGCAGTTTAAATACCCTGTGGGAGTGGGCTTGAGTATCCCTGGGGAGGGGTCACCATTTGGTTGGCTTTCTCAGGAGTGGAGTCTGGAATGAGGCAACTGGGGGGAGGGGTGGAGACTCCACCCAAACATTCCACACTCTTTGGATATATGGATGCCAGGGGCCTAGGGGCTGGAATGGAGCCTCCACCTGAACTCGTTTCTTCTCTTGTATATATTAGCAACCACATCTTAAAAGAAATCTTTCAAACCTTAGCTAAACAAATATAAGTTTTCAGCACTCTCTTTTTAAAATAGCCTTTCTGCAAAGGACTTCTATCCTTCTATAAAACTTTAGCTACTCAGAAGCTCCCTGGGTGAATAGCTTTCTCCACACTGTTAATTAAGAAGATGTCTCAGACACAGCAAAGACCAGGATAAGCAGTTAGCCTTGAAAGTCCCAACTTCTCTAAGCTTCACCTTACTTTAAAGTGTCTGAAAAGCCTAAATCGGTTATAAACAAAGCAGTCTGATTCAAGATATTCCTCATCTGGTCAACAAAAAGCTAATCACACTTACAGGCTGACTTACATACCTAGATTAGTGCATCTTCTTATAGACTAAGAACTGCTGTTCTTAAGAGATTCAATGTGAATCTCTTTCTGCTAGGCAGCCCTACATTGCTGTGCTGGGCTTCTGCTGAAATTCTGTATGTGAGCATTACCTGTAGGGTCAGTAAGATCAAAGATTGTGAAGGCATTCAAGCTTCTGCCAATGAGCCCTCTGACACAATGTAAAATACTGAAAATGTAAGACATAAAACATATGCCATCAGTATTGATGGCATAAATATAAAAAGACGTGATATTTTTGTTCTTGCTTGCTCTATATGTTGTATAATGAATATGTATTTTATTTTCAAGTTTTCTGTTTATTTAGGAATTTATTTAAGAGTCAATATCTCTTAAGATATGAGATATTGACTCTTAAGTCAGTAGTATGGTAACTGTGCCTTTGGTAGTTAGTGCAAGATATATAGCCTCTTGAAATTTATTATCTAACATTTTTAGGAACAAATTTAGAAAGAATTCTATCTGGTATTAATACTTGTAGCAGACTCTGGCCATATGTCTAACACTAAACCAATTATATGCAGGAGAGAATCCAGGGTAGGGCTATCTACAGGAAGTCTCTTCAATGAAAGTTGATGAGACAGAAGAACAGTTTTGCCCTTGTACATTTCCCTGTCTCACGGTTTGCAACTGGGATGACCTGGAAGATAGAGGTCAACAGCTAGAAGGGTAGAATTTAGCCCTACAGAGAGTCCAAGTTTCTGGTGAACATGAAAATACGATAATATCCCTAAATGATGTTTCTGAAAGAGACAGAAATAAATGGCAATCTTGCATCAGATATGTTATTTGAGGATTCTTCGTTTTATGCTGCACCCCCATAATCATCCCATCCACCATGGTCCCAGGCTACTTTAGCAATTACACTAATGAGTAGCAGCCAAAGAAAAAAATCACTAACCAATTCAAAATAATAGTTTTCATATTTAGAGATAGAGAAATGAAGCAGAAAGGAAAAAAGTAATGGCAGCAAGATATATGGCCCTGACGTCTTGACAAAATGGCTAGCCATCTTTAAACCAAGTCTGCCACTGCAGCTTCTTGAGGTAGCATACCTTGCTTCATCAGCTTGTTCTTGCTGACAGATGAGTAAAAACTCCTGGGTATTCTCTTCCTGCAAACGTCCTGCATGCCTATAAAATAGAATTCCTAATATTTATAACCTGGCTATTTCTGGCAGGATTGAATCTCTCCCTTTCAAGTGATACTGTTCCACTTCTAATTAGTTAATTACAGATTCTTTAAAATTACAAAAAAAATCTTACGAAGCATTAATGAAATTTGAGGAGTGAAATGGATACTAAATAAATCTAATTTTGTAAATATCTCCTCAGTCACTTCAGGTTTCATTTGTCTAGTCATTTGAGACATGAAAATTTTTAACAGTGTGACACTTGTACCATTGTATTTCAAATGAGAGAACAATTTAACAGT
>LOJH01038816.1:0-14972 GCA_001685095.1 Ellobius talpinus | reverse complement strand
TCCAGGGGATCTGACACCTTTACACCAATGCACATAAAATAAAGTTAAATAAATCATAAAAAAGAATCACAAACACAAAATATCACAATGTTTTAGGTGAATTTATAATTTTGTGTTGTGCCACCTTTATTGCTATCCTTGGGAGCATCATGCAGTCTGTGTGCTGAGAGTTAGACAGTCTTAACTTTTCAATAAACGGCTACATCATTTGTGGGCCCAGTGGGAAAAAAATGGATGCATTGTGTCCCATATTCAGTGATTTTCAGAACTTCAAGATGGCAACAACCGAACATTGAAACAAGCACTGGAACATTCTAAGCATGGTCCCTGTGGGTGATCGGCCTAGCATCTATAGTAATTTGAATGAGACCCTTCTCCCACATTCTTGGACACACATACACACACACACACACACACACACACACAAATGAGGGTCTGAAAACTCACCCATTGGGTGAGCCAGCCAGTGGTTGGAGCAGCCTCACCATTTCAGAAGAGCTACAGGTATGAATGATGCTGGGTTCCCCCCTTGAGTCATTGGTGGGGCCTCCCGACTCTTGACTCCTCGCAGTTGCTTTGGTAGGGAGGGGAGGAATTGTGCTGGGAAGGGAGACCACAAAGAGAAGGCTGTTATGTATACACCTGTGAGTGCCTCTTGGAAAAACAGCACAGGATCCAGAGGTCAGTGTCGTTTCTACCAGAGTAGCCATGATTTAGTGAAGGGGCCTCACTCAAACTGGTGTATCCTAGACTCTGCAAAAGCATTGGAAATAGGGTTAATCTTCCACAGAATAATTTATGTTCGTCTGGTTCCTACATCACTGTCTGATCTTGGTCCTTGGCAAGTTCACACAAAGGGCTCAGTGACTTCAGATCTAGAAACGGAAGCTCAGAGCATCTGGGCCTGAGCTTAGCCAGTGGCTTGAGCTTGACCCTGGGCTGTCAGAAGTAGAGTTGGAGGAAACCACTTAGAAAAAACTGGAGCAGTTACAGATCTGAGGATTCTTTGTAGCTTTGGAATGGGAAGGACAAAGAGCTTAGCTCTGAGCTTTGGATTTGTCACTGGAGTCTTCAGATTTGACTCTATGGGATTCAATCTTCTTGGGGGTCAGCCTTCACCTCTGCCAGGCTCTCTGAGACTGGAGAGACACAAAAGGAATCTTTGTCCAGTCCTACCCCGACCCTATTACTGTGCTCAGCCTGCACTCTCTGAGCTCTGTACCCTTCCAAGGAGTCATTGCTGAGTCAAGTACGCGGTGGCTCTCTCTCAGCGCTTAGCTGGACCACCGTAGGAGCTCAGTGCTGCTGCTCAGGGGTCTACGTGTCATCCGCACACATCCTAGGCAGACCGTGAGCCTTGCCATTTGAAATGAGAACCAATTTTGACGTAAGAGATGTGAAATACTTTAAGTCAACTGGTGGATATTTTGAGACCAAATTCCCATGCTTGTCTGAGCCTTGATGGCTCCATGCCAAGGGCCCCATGAGCACAATAGACCTACTGTAATTTACACCTGGGTTCACTTACCTAGTTCCAGGTAGGCGTGTAAAGACTCAAAGAACCGGTAAACCTAGGGGTCAGGGTGAAAGAGGAAGATGGCACAGGGAGAAAGAGAAGTATGCCAAGTGGTTTGTTTCTCTTACTGGCAAACAAAAACAAACCAAGACACAACAATGATGAGCTTGTGTCTCATGGGAGTGTTGGGAGCCATGCTGGAGAAATGGAAGGGATGTGGGCAGTCAAGCAGACAATCTGGGACAAGCACCACTTCCAAGCCGGGGCTGAGTGACCCCGCCAGCTGGTCATCACAGAAGGACTGAAGAAGAACAGAGAGGTCCTTTCCATTAAGGCTCTCTCTGCCTCCATGTCCAGGGGAGGCCAGTGGCGAGGGACGGGTGCTTGCCACTCCACATAAACAAGGCCAGGCCTATTTCCGGGAGTGGCCACTGCCAAGGGGCCAGCCCCAGCCCAATAGCTCAGAGTCCCGGGGTGGCCTTTCATTATAGTTTAAATCTGGAAAGTGCTGGCAGCAAAAAGTGACTGTAGAACTATTGGTGGCAGGCTGACAGGCTGAAGTGGAGGTTCCCACCTAAACGGTTAAATGGCCAGCTTGCCAAGGCCACCGACCAAAGTGCTACCTCACCATGGGGCAGATTAAAATATGCATCTCCTCTTAATTGAGCAGCGTGAAATCAGCCAGCGGTCCTGTCACATAGGCAGGCATGAATTGTCACAGCACGAACCATACCATGCCACAGAACATCTATTATACCGAGGGAAAGAGCCACATAAACTCTCTTCTGTCCGAATTACAGCTAATTTGTTGTCCGGTGGGCTGGGATATAGAAGCTTGGAGGAGGCTCTGTGAACCAGTCCCCCGCCCGGTCCGGTTTTCTACACGGCAGCATATGAGCCAACTGTAGCATTCGTCAAGGCTGGCAGAACAAGCTGATGAAAAGTCTAAAAGGGCCTTTCTTGTGTGGGAGTAACCTGTGATTTTGTAAGTGTTTGTTATATGCCCACCGTGTTTTCAGGTCAAATGTAGAAAGCACAAATACTCTTCCTGCCTCCTTCCATTTTAATGCATTCTTAGAAGACCTCAGAAAAATCCATGGTTAAAGCTATAAGCTGATCTATTTGGGGAATCTGGTGTAGAACTTGGTCCATGAGTGGCATGGACCAAGGACGAGCCTTTCCGTTTCTTCCCTGGGCCCCTTGGCAAGAGTGCTTCCAGGACAAGACAAGACAAAAAGTTCATTCCCACAGGGGCCTCTGAGCCACCACAGGTCATGCCATTCATGAGGCCGGCTTCATGCAATGTTGACATCAAGACTGAGGCATTGTCTGTTTTCACTCTCACAGACCCCCAACATTTAAAAACACATCAGTAAGGCTTTGGGGTCAGTTCTTTTTCTGTTTTAAATAATCCTCCTTTCAAACATATGTAGATGTTTCATCATCTTGGTCAAATTTCTCTCTTCAAACAAAGCATCCATTTGAACACCATACTCTTGGGCAATAGCAGAACCATTGTGGTGGAATGGTCCAAGTCAGATGCAGGCAGACGCTCACCTGCCTAGCACACTTGTCACTAAATACCCACTCCCAAGTCTTCCAACATGGACCAGAGTATCTGATTTGAGTGCCTGCCTCTGTGTTTAAACTCAGAACTTGGGCACTCATTTTTCCTGGTGTCTTCATCATGGCTTCAGCCTGCTGAAGACCTTCCAAACCCTGATCATGCCATCCGCAAGCATGAACATCTCTACTCTGTGTATGAACTTGGTAAACATTTGTCCTTTGATTTCAACCAAATTAGTGACAAACAGGGTCAAAGTCAGAGAACCCTGTACAACATTTAGAAGTTTCTTCTGTGTCTATGAAAATTCTGAGTTAGCCAATCACTTCACTGAACTCTGGGGGCCTTATGGTAGGCCCTCAATACAGACTACTGGGAAGAATGGGAGGGAATGTAGATTCTGTTTAGCTTTAGTTCAAAAAATAATCATAGTTTAAGTCACAGGCCAGATTACAGACATCCGGGAGGGGTCTGTGTAGACTCATGATGGCCATGTGACATGTAGAAATTAGCCCATATATAGATATTCAAACATGGTTTTACAAAGGCATACTTTACTCTAACAACTTCTTTGGGTTTAAGAAAAGATTAGGGATAGAAACAGGGACTAAACTGCCTTAGTTAATTCATTCGCTTATTGTTCTTCCCAGCTGGCAATATTGGTTTAGACTCCATCTTGGCAGCATCATGTTTGACTTTAAGATTGGGGCCCCTTAGGGAACTGGGTAAAACCCAACCACTTAGAGTCTTCAGGAAGGTCACCTGGATTCTGCTGTCACCCTGATGGTGAAGAACCGAAGTTGGAGTTCTGAGGGACTTCAGCATCTAGAGCCATGTGCTGGGCAGTCTCTTTTCCACCTTGATTCCTCAGCAGGCTTCTGCATGAGGTCTTGTGTCATCTCGTCTTCTTGTCCTGCCCAGAGGACGCTAGCACTACCATTACTGGACTTCCAGATATTTCTTCGTTGAGCAGCCCTGTAGTTATGTAACAGTGAATGCCATCTTATTCCTGGGAGAGTGGCTGTAATAACAATAACAATAGGTAACAATTATTGGCCGTTTGAAATGTGTATTTGCATTATCTTACCAAATCCTTGCAGGGACCCTGTGGTGGGGGCTGCATCTCAGTTCCCACCGCAATGGGGAAACTGATGCTTTGGAAATGCCACTTGCAAATCCTGAAGCTGAGAAGTGGGATCTGACTTGGGAGTCTGTTCACTGGTTGTCCTGCCTGTTCACTTAGCACCGGATCACATTGGTTCAATGTAATGCCACACGCAATCGCTGTATCCCTGCATTAAATGTCATCAACACTTGCAATCAAAAGGTTAAATTCCTACCTGCACAGGCCTTAGCCCTTGGAACTAGGTTTTGCTGTGGTAAAAGTATCAAAGCCCCAGTGATTTAAAATATCAAAAGATTATATCTGGTATGGGCTGGGGAGATGGCTTGTTTAGTAAACTGCTTGTCATACAAGAGTGAGCACTGGATTTAGAGCCCCAGAATTCATTTAAAAGCCAGATGTGGGGGCATGCACTTCTAGTTCCAGCACCGAGGAGGCTGAGGCAGGAGTATCCATGGAGCTTGCTGGTCAGCCTTTATAGCTGAACTGCTGAGCCTCAGGCTAAATGAGAGACCATGTTTCAATAAAAAAGTAGAGAAGTAATTGAGGGAGACACTGGATGACTTCTGGCTTTTAACACACACGCTCATGCATGTGAGCGTGCTCGCATGCGCACGCACACACGCACATACGGTGGGTGGGAGGCAGAGACAGAGTTATTTCTGGTCCATGTTTTATGTAGGTCATTTTGAGGGCTCCGTTCAATGCTGTCATTCAAGGATACAGACAACACAACCTCCACCTCAAACTGAGAATCTCTAAGAGGACAGGTAGCTGGAGATACGGAGGGCTCACTCCAGCAGGCACATGATCAGAAGGGACACAGGTCACTTTCACTCCTATGCATCATCCATGACAAGTCCATTGCCAGCCAGCCTAGAGGGTCCTAAAAGTATAATTCTATGATGACCTCAAATAGACTAGCCTGGCGATTCGAAGTAGTGAACCAGTCACCAGAATAAAGCAGAATTCAATGCCCCCCCTTTACAATGCTCGCCCTAAGTTGAAAGGATTTAAAGGAAGGAACATCATTTCCTCTGCGGGATCAGGAAAGGCATCAGAGAAGAAGGCTGGACTTTGAGAGACAAGCGAATGGTAATAGGCAGAGGGCAGGTAGGAGGTAGGGTGAGACCTCGGGCTGGATGAGTGGTAGGTGGGGGATTGAGCGTGGGATAGGAGGACCTCGGGAGCTAGCAATGTGTGCTGGAGCAGCACTCAGCGGAGAGGAGAAGGATGGGTGGAAGGATGGGTGTATGGCTGGACTATATGTGCATAGCTCTGTTCTCAGTGTGATGCCCACGGGAGGGGCTGGAAGGTGCAGCTGTGAGGGATCGAAGCGGCGAGAGAATGAGTTTCTCCCAATAGCACCCGGGGTGGGTGTGGAACCGCAGCACGTTCAGAGGTGGGAACACAGGTCTGCGTTCAGGGGCAGCAATGAGGGTAGGTTATCAGAGAGGAGTCTGAGAAGAAGGGTAGGGAAATCGCCCAGCCAGAGTGAGACATCAGATGCCGTCAGGGCTTGTGGATGAAGGAAAGAAAATGACTCCAAACCTGCCTAAGGTTTCTGATGGCATCACTGATACTGTCCAAGAAACAGCTAAAGCCAAGTCAAACCAAGTCTTTTCTTTATGGAGGACACCATGTCCCTGGTCCTATAGTCTCAAGAGCTTGGGGTAAGAATTTCTGTCATTCCTATCAAACATTTCCTTCTGCCAGGAGCATGAAGTTCACTCTCTACTCATTTACTATGCCCTACACTGTGCATATTAACACTTATAAAATTGACACTTCCATGGAAAACTTTTCACAACCTCGACCTCTTCAGTGAAGGTGTCCGAAGCTGGTGAGAAGACATATCTTCTGTCTTCTGTGGATTTAGAAGCACACATACTTTAGAAAAAAAAATATTTGAAAGCTTTCAGGGGAGACCACGGTCAGCAAGTTTACCCCACGAGTACGGGCAGAATTTAGCACAGGAATCCTACAGTAGGTTCGTAGAGTGTTCTGCAGAGTCAGGCCCATGCCACACATTGATCACTATCGCGAACAAGTTCAAGGCCTAATTAACCCTCACTCAATGGAACTAAAATAAAACCCACCACAGCTAAGGTATTTTAACTTCAACAAGGCACACACACAGCGGAGGTGCTCAGCGCATCCTGCATCTAATCTGCTCGCACAGCAGGCGTACCTATAAAGGCTGGAGATGTGCTCTGGGTGACTATAAAGCTTTGGTTTTACAATGAGCCATATGCACCGCAAACATGTTTTAATGTCTCTATAGTGTTTGTCTTATTAGCAGAGCAGACACTCAGAGTGTAGCAAACTGGGGAACACAAAGTCCAGGGTTGAGAATCAGCGCTCATGTATCATGGACAAACATGTTGATCTGCTCATTCCTTAGCTAAGGAACAGGGAGGGGTCTTTGGAGTTGAGACGGAGGGCATATGGTATCTTGCTGCTGAGAATGGGATCCAAGAACCCACAGAATCAATAAAACCGGAGGCTTGTTAGAAATGTAGATATGCGGGCTGTATACAGATCTGTAAGCAGACCTTCACTGACCAAGCTCCTTGGGTGGTGTGTGTATACAGGGAAGGCTGAGAAACATCTGGGGACTAATGCAACAAAGTCAGGTGACAACGTGAGGCATACCTAGCAATCTGCTGGATCAGCCTCCACTCACTTGGTGAGTTTCCCTAAATCCAGGCACTGCCAACACTTTGTGTCATGATTATATTGCTTTCTTTCTACCACATGAGGATGACTCCATTTTTCTTCTAAGCTTACACATTTTATCCCTTTAGTTTTTGAGTTTTTTGTTGTTGTTGGTTTTGGTTGTTTATTTTTTTGTTTATTTTTTGTTTGTTTTGTTTTGTTTTGGTTTGGTTTTTCAAGACAGAGTTTCTCCATGTAGTCCTGGCTGTCCTGAAACTCATTCTGTAGACCAGGCTGGCCTCAAACTCACAGAGATCTGTCTGCCTTTGCCTCCCAAATGCACCACCAACCACCGCCTGGCTCCCTTTATTATTATTTTTTGTAGGACATTTGACATCAAAGATCCTCTAGTCTTTCTAGACCAGCCTCCTAAGACTAGAACATTCTAGTCTTCCCCTTAGAATTTGTCTACCTTAAGTAGAGATTATCCAGCCCACCTGCCATTGTTCAGCCTGTTGTAATGCCTGTTTCATTTAGAAAATGGAAAGATTTCCATTTACTACCATTTAGTGAAAAAAGGAAAATCCAAGAGTATTTAAAATATGGTGCCTTTTGGGTCAGAAAAAAAGGGAGGGGGTTGGAAAGGATTGGGAATCTGCTCACTCTTAAGAAGGCATACAGTAATGAAAAGCCAGAAATGCAGACGTTGACTGCCTGTGGGGATGAGAAAAGGTGTTGAGAACAAAGAAAGAGGAAGAGAAGGGAAGGGAAAGATGATGCTCTGAGTTGGGGGGGTGGCTTTCTCATGGGACCAGACTTGAAGAGCACAGTAATGGCTCACATATTCCCCCTGCACTGCTTACTGTTTTTTGTTTTTAGGTTTTTATTTTGTTGTTGCTTTTTGTTTTTTTGTGTAGCCCTAGCTATCCTGGAAATCATTCTGTATGCCAGGCTGGTCTTGAAGTCAGAGATCTGACTGCCTCTGCCTCCCGCATGCTGGAATTAAAGGCGTGTGCCACCACCGCCTCCTGGCTTAGTATTTTTATTGTCAAATTAACACACACTAGATATACCTGGGAAGATAGTAGTTCAATAGAAGAATAGCCTCCTTCAGATTGGTCTGTGGGCATGTCTCGGGGGGGCATTTTCCTGACTATTAATTGATATGAGAATGCCCACTGTGGGCATTACCATCCCTGGACAGGTGGGCTATATAAGAAAGGAAGCTGAATGTGAGCCTGGGAGCAAGCCAGTAAGCAGTGACCCTCCATGGTTGCTTCAAGCTCCTGCCTTGAGTTCCTGTCTTTCCTTCCCCTAAGGATGGGCTGTCACCTGTAAAGCAAGTTTCTTTCCCCAAGTTGTTTTGGGTCTATTACAGCAACAGGAAGAAGACAAGAACAACCCCAGTCACAAATAATTCAAACCATCAAAAAATCTGAGGGGAACCGTAGGTCGGACAGAGTCACTGACCAGCGTTTAGCTGTGCTGGTTTCCTCTCGATGATGTTTCTGTTGCAGCTCAAGGATACAGTCAATTAAGGTGGGGAAGTCAAAGCAGCAGGAGGCTGAAGCACCTGGTCAAAGTGCATCCTCAACCAGGAGCAGAGAGCAGCAAGTGCTTCTGCTCCATTGTTTTCTCTTTCTTCTACCATTGAGGGTCCAGCCCATAAAAGAGTCCTGCCTACATTTAGGGCGGGTCTTCCCAATCAATGGCCTTAATCAATAGAATCCCCCAAAGGCATTCCTACAGGCTGATCTAATTTAGGCAGTCTCTCAGAGGGGCTCCTTTTCTGAGGGATTCTAGATCTCCTCAAGTTGACCACCGAGATCAAGCATCGTACTAACTGCACTGTAAATGAATAAGCGTGTGAAAGGGATGGATGGAGATGGGAACCACTAATCTAATTGACTGTGGGATGCAGTGTCCTTGCTGGATGCTGTAAGGCTAAGGGTGGCATTGTGATATAATTAAAGCGCTTCTCACAGATGCATGTGCCAGCAGTTCTGAGACACCGTTACACACAGCAGAAATGAACGACTAAGTAAGTACACCGTAGATAATGGGAGTTGGAGAAGATTTCAATAACAAGAAAATGGATGTGATTAAAATGATCCCTACTGTGTTCATTTGGAATAATAGGTATCAGTATAAATTCATAGTATTTAAAGAGAGAAAAGGAAAGAGACAGGGAAGGAAGAATGCGTGGTTATGCACACGTGTGACTTCGCTCTCTTTGAGAACCTCAAAGTAACACCACCCTAGAACGTGTGACTTAGCTCTCCTTATTTTGAGAGCCTCAAAGCAACAGCACCCTAGAAACAGTGAGCACACCTACAACAAAGATTTTTTTAATGTATTATTTTATCTGTGGTAAAATATAAATGGCATAGTTGTGTGGCCACGTCCATCAGCATCTCCAGAGCTCTTCATGATGCTAAATAGAAACTCTTACACCTATTGAATGCTAACTCTGCATTCTCCCTTCTCCAAGCCCTTGCAACCACCACCACTGTGATTTCTGTCTCTATGAAGCTGACTCCTAGAGAGATGTGTACACTGAATCACACCGACTTTTCAGAACTGGCTTCTGTGGCTTAGCACATCATCTTCACCCATATTATAACATGAATCCTCATTTTGACTGCTGCCTTCCACGCGCAATGGTTTGGGTCGTCAATGCTTCCAAAAAGGTCCCTGTGTTTAAAGCTTGTTCCCAGTAGTAGGACTTTGGGGAAACGGTGGGACCTTTAAGAGATAGGCACTAGAGGCATGTCTGTCAAGGGGACAGTGGGACTCCAGTCCCTTCCTTTCAAACTCTTTTTTACTTTCTGGTCACAGGTGATGTTTTGCTCCACATGACTCTCCCATAATGTGTTGTCTTCCCATGAGCTGAAAGCCCTACAGGCCCAAGAGTCATGAACTTGATTTTGAAAACCATGAACCCAAATATCTCCTGTATCTGTTGCTGCGGTGCAACGCTAACACAGGGCACAGATACTCCATTTGTCTGTCTGTTCATCTGCTGAGGGACACTGGAGTTGTTCTCACAGACTGGCTGTTGTGAATAGTGTTTCCATGAGTTCCTGGTACCCTAATTTTATATTTACATTTGCTTTATTGAGTTTTGTATTCTTAAAATAACCTTGGAAAACAGGCACGGTTCTTATTCTCTTGTTTTTTAGATGAAGTCACAGAAACTCAGTTTCTTTGTTACTACTTGGCAGAGGGAAGTTTTGAATCATCAGTCCTTTGATTTCAGCTTTATCCGTTAATCATGGGAGACCACATGTGTCTCAGTGTCTCCCATCTGGTTGGGGGAGGAAGAGGGACATTGCCTGGGAGAGCCTCCTCTTCACTGGCTGATGCAGGAAGGAATACCTCTGTTCACAAAGTAAGCTGAAGCATATTTAAGAGTCAGAGATAACATTGTTCTTTCACCTTCATAAGATCTTCCTATTCTAGAACTAGGGAAGCGTCTCAGTGGCCAAGTGACTCGTCATACAAGTGTTAGGACTCAGAGAACAGACCTCCATAGCCCACAAAAAAGCCATGCAGGTATGGAAGCTGCTTGTAATCCCAGCACACAGAAGAATCCCTGGGATAAGCTGGCCAGCTAGCCTAGCTGTAATCATTGAGTTCTGGTTAGTGGGAGATACTGACTCAATAAATGAAGAGGAGGGCAATTGAGGAAGACACTCAGTGTCACCTCTCGGCCTTCACAGCATAGGTGGGCTCATGAACACTACAGTTTTTCCATTCTGGAAGATCCTGAGACTTGGGACAAACAGTTAAGTAGGGGACACCCCTCTTCAAGTCTACATTAATGGAGGGACACTCAGAGATCCACGTTTGTCCAATCTGATACCTTCTTTTCAGTAGAGGTGAGGGGATCTGATACTCATAGGTCCCAGGCTGGATGGGGCAGAGGGAGTGAGAGGCAGGCTGGGCTGGGTCAGCAGTGAGGACGGTACTGTCTTCTGTAGTAGCTGGTACTGAGACCACCCCACTGAGCCCTGGCCACGGGACAAGCTGTCCCTGCCCTGCTGAAAGGCTCTAAAACATTAACCGCCTGTGATTTTGACATGTCAGATATTTAATAAGAAACAAATTAGCACTTGGGTCTTTTTTCCTGAGATGATCCAATTTCTATGCCAGGCACCAACTTCTGTATTTCAAGATGCATTTTTGAAGGTTAATTAGAGAAGCAGCAGAGAGAGTTTTTTTCCAAGAGGGATTTTTTTCTGGTTCCTTCTAGGCCTATGGATGGCAGAGAAAAATAACTTTCAGACACTGTAAATTGAGCATGTGAAGCTGTGAGAATAAACCCATCTCATTAGTCATCGTGTCAATTACAGTATCTAAGGGACAATTCTGTAGCAATAGCATATTTATTTGATGTTGCAAAAGCTACCTGGACCCACACTGTTAGGATGGAATTTGCTCCTAATGTTCTGAGTACCTCTTTAACAAAATGGCACTCCATAAAAATTTAGTGTGTTCCTACTGTAATTAAATGGCCCTAGTCATTTTTGCATTTATGATATAAACTATAATGGCTGTAAAATCCCGCAATTAACTTTCCTTGCACCAACATTTCATACTTGAGAAATTCTCATTACAAATTTCATTACTGATTCACTTATCTGTAATTTGTCCTATGTAACCTAAAGAATATTAACAAATTTAGAGTCACTTTTGCTCTATTAAAAACGAAATATAAAAGTCTTTCACCTAGCAAGTCAATCATGATATTTCAAAGGGCCCCAGATGGTAAAGTGTGCTGGTACGGATGGGAAGGACCAGGGACCAGACGGCTGAGACAGGAGTGGGTGGGGTAAGATAAGTGGATGCTACTGAGTTTTCTTGCCTACTTGGCAGGAAGAAGCAAAAAGAAAGTAGGAAAAAGGGCACAGAATGCAAAGAAAGACTTTAGGGAAGGGGGTAAGATTGGCTTTTATGGCCAGTGACTTCTTGTCACTTTTTTTTTAAAAAATTATTTATACGGGTATTTTGCCTGCCTTTATGTCTGTGCACCGCATGCATGCCTGGTGCTCGCAGAAGTCAGAAGAGCGCCTTAGATCCCCCGGAACTGGGGCTACAGACAGCTGTGAGACCATGTGGGTGCTGGGAATCAAATCCAAGTCTTCTGTAGGAGCAACAAGTGCTGCTAACTACCTAGCCTCCCCTCCAGATCCTCTCACTGCTTCCGGTCATTCTGACTCAGCACCCATTTCCGGAGGTCCTTTCTGAGGACCCAGGGCTGGCTGCAGGGAAGCCTGAAGGCTAATGCCCGCTATTCTGTTACCTTACTTTGGCTGAAAGTTTACCCAAGAACTTTTTGATTCCCAATGGCAATGGCAAGGAGGAACAAGAATTCAACTGAGAAAGTTCCCGTCCGTGGGCCCGGGGTTGGGGGGCATGCATGCCGCAGTGCACATGCAGAGGTGGGGAAAATATAGTGGAGTTGCTTCTGTCCTTGTACTTTTATGTGGATTTCAGGGATTGGATGCAGGTCTCCAGGCTTGAGCAGCGAGAACATACACCCATATTAAAGGGAGGTATGCTGATCTGGGAATAAGAGTCTTGAGTGTGAGTACTTACTCTGTCACAACCTAGCTGGGTGACTGTAGGGAGACTTGTCACCTGTCTGAACCCCACTTGCCAGACTGAGAAAGGAAGAGGTTTCGCTAGAATGACGAATGCCACCAGGTGTCTCTGACCTCCACAGAAGCAGCCTTGGTAAATATTTCCCCCAATAACACCCTACCCCAGCATTTTGCTGCCTTCCATAACTGCATTCATTTTATTCTAATTTGTAATTAACTTTTACAAAATTAAATTGGAGATAGAAAATTACTGTCCCGACATAAATAATCCTGCTGTGGGATGTGGCAATGTTAACGCAATCAACAATACGATTCATAAATGAAAGAAATGCTGTCATACTTATTACTTCTGTGCGCTCCATCTTTTATAGAATATTACAGTGTAAATTGAAATTTTATATGATTTAATAAACCTCAAAAAGATATTATGGCCAAGTAACCACATAACTGTAACAAATGGCACTCCTCCCTCATTACAGCTTTCTCCTCACACGGGGCTCGAGGCCTCATTATCAGAGTGGTGTCTTTGACAACCCGGAGCCCATTAAAACACCTTGAAGAAAGCACACCTCACAAAGGTAGAACTACAAAATCTGTACCAGGCCGCACTCCTTGAGGATGGCATTATCAAAGGAAAAAACGGCGCTTCTCATTTTTCATAGGAAGACTCAACCAACAAAAACATTATCTGGCCCCACAAGAAACAGCCCCCTCCCCCATGTCTCTCTGGCCCAAACCAAATTCTGCATCACTGCAACTGAGGCTGAAGTCAAATAATCAAAGCAGCAGCTGAGGAAAGGGTTTACTACCCTACCCCTCCGGTTCTTTTAGCTGGCTTTCTAGGGCTACCAGTTTAGATTTAAAGTTTCTTTGTCTTCAGAGCGCCAGGCCTCCGAGTGCTGCTCACTGCCATATTTCAAAGGCTTCAGGCTCACCCAGGGGTTCATTAGGGTGACAGAGGAAAGTGGGACAGATAGATAGACCAGTGCGGCGATCTCGGTCCCATATCCTGTCCCTTTCACTGGTTCTGGGGGCTTCGCCAAGCTCCCTCACCCACCAATTTGGAGCAGGGGAAACTGCCAACTGAAGCGCTCTCTAATCAAGGGTGCTGGTTCTTTGAGTCCAATGTGATTCCTATAGCTTCTAGCAATGTGTGGGGCACACTTGCACTGAGCCATTTAATGACTTGCTTTACTGCCGCCTGCCATCAATATTTATCTGTATTAACAGGAGAAAGGCATTACGCGAAATGGCGTTTCACACCTCTGAGCATTAGACAGTAATTCTAAAGATGCAAATTTTACCTAACTCCATGAACAAACATAGAGATACAGTATGAATGGAAATAACACAATCCAAACAGGCTTGCAGCAGTCGGGAAAACCAAAGTCAAAATGATTCTAATTGCAGCCACCTGGGACGATGGGACAAGAAGCCATGGAAACAACCCTCCCTGTTGTTTTTTTGTTTTTGTTTTTTTGTTTGTTTTGGTTTTTTGAGACAGGGTTTCTCTGTGTAACAATCCTAGCTGTCCTAGAACTAGCTCTTGTAGACCAGGCTGACCCCAAACTCACAGAGATCCCCCTGCCTCTGCCTCCCAAGTGCTGGGATTAAAGGCGTACGCCACCACTGCCCAGCTTGTCTTGTTTTGTTTTTATAAACAAGTGTCATTCAAGGGTGTGTTCTAGAAACACAAAGCTTAGACTAGGCAGTGATGCAGTGCAGACACTTCTTCCTGCCTCTGTTGTGTCAAGGAAACCTGAGACCCCCCTCATATCTCTCTCTTATCTCTCTGAGTCCTCTTCCCTCTGCTGGTCAGCTCTTCCCCTCTCGGCTTTCCCTGCCCCCTGACGGCCCCATAGTTATCACCTTCCTTGGCTTGCATCTCTTCTACGCACTTAGGTGAAAGGATATCTCGTCACGTGTTGGTGTATACACCTGCTATTGCCTGCCTCACCTCAGTGTGCAGGCCCCACAGTTCCATGTTTAACTAGCACCTGGTGCACATCCTGGGCCACTTCCCATTTATCGCATGGATTATAACCACAGTGAGAATGTGACCTCAAAGCACTGTGGACACTCGTAGCCTCTGTAGAGACCACATCATCTTGAGCAAACAGCTTCAGAAGGGTCCTCTGAGCACTGTGCCCTTGAACTTTACCCCAACATGAGTGTTTTCAAGGGTGAAAAGGGAGAGACATGAGCCAAGCCTTAACCATACAGAAGAGGGCATATTCCCAAGGCAAAAGATACTGGTTCAAGATTCCCAGCACTATGCTATTGCCCAGGCTCTCACAGAACTTGGGCCTTGAGCGCCTCTCTGGTCTGAGCTCCTCACACCCTAAATCTTGACTCCAAATGTAAGTTCTGTAGCCAGCAAAGGCCACAATGGCTCAACTTTCACATGCTGACCAGAAATGTTCTTCCTGTGATTTCCCCATCTTAGAACATATGTGTAACATGAAGGGCCTGCTTGTTGGGGTTTCTGTCCCGCCCGATACCCCA
>LOJH01038814.1:1658-14571 GCA_001685095.1 Ellobius talpinus | reverse complement strand
CTCTGTATGCTGTGAATATTATTGGTTAATAAAGGAACTGCTTTGGGCCTATAGTAGAGCTATTGGGGAACAGATCTAGGCCAGGAAAACTACATGGAATGCTGGGACGAAGAGGACGAAGTCAGAGAGAAGCCTTGTAGGCCCGCTAGAGGCAGTCCCTGGAACTTTTCTCAGTAAGCCACAGGCACGTGGCTATACATACATTAACATAAATGGGTTAAATTAATATGAAAGAATCAGCCAATAAAAAGCTAGAGCTAATGGGCCATGCAGTGATTTAATTAATATGGTTTCTGTGTGATTATTTTGGTTCTGGGCAGTGGGAACCAACAAGCAGCTCTCTTCTCCTATACTCAAGGTCTTTCACTTCTATCTCCTAAATGAGAAAATTTGACAATATTTATTACCAGATGTTTTTATTATTTTTATTTTTGTTACTAATGGTAGGCACGAAAATCTAATCCTAACCCTAGCCCAGGTCCTGTTAAAGATTTGCAGGTGTTCTTCCTCTGTGCTATATCCCCAGGTTTTTATTTATTCCCTTCACTATTTTGAGATAGGGTCTGTGGTAGTTTGAATGTAGTTACTAGCATAAGCTCATAGGGAGGGACATTATTAGAAGCTATGGCTTTGTAGAGATTGGTACTACTTTGTGGAGGAAGTGTACCCCTTTGGATGCAGGATTTGAAGTCTCATATATGCTTAAGCCAAGCACAGTGTCTCACTCCCTGTTGCCTTCAGATAAAGATGCAGAATTCTCCAGCTCCCTCTCCTGCACACTGCATGCTTCCATGTCCCACCATGATTATAATAGAATAAACCTCTGTACTGTAAGCTACCCAAATTAAATATTTTCCTTCATATGAATTACACCCATCATGATACCTCTTCACAACAACAGAATCCCTGACCAAGGCAGAATTTGGTACTAGGGACTGGGGTATCTTTGTTATAGACTTGATGATGCTTTTGTTTGAAAGAATATGAAACTTGGGACTACAAATTAGGAAAACAGTTTAATGTTTTAAGTGCTGTTTAATGAGACATACTAGTAGGAGCACAGAAGATGAGGGTACGGCATTTGATTTGATGAAATGTAGGTATATGGATTAAGATGTTTCAGAGGAGAAGAATTTTAGTATGTTGCCTAGAGATTGTTCTTGTGATATTTTGGTGAAGAAGGTGGCTGCTTTTTGCCATTGTCTGAAGAGTCTACCTGAGGCTAAAGTGAAGAGTTTTGGATTAATTTCATTGGCAGGGAAAATCTCAAAACAGCCTTTTATAGACTCTGTTGTATACTTATTGGTGGTAATTCTAATAAAGATTTATAATGAAAAGGAACAAGCAGAAAAAGTAAAAATATAAAATGTACAATTTGAGGAAAAGAGGATCACCAGGAAGTAGAATATTACTAAGTCCTGCATTCGAGGAGATTAATAGATTGAGAAATGGAATAAAGAGAATCGTGACCTCAGGGCAAGATCCCACCCAGCTAGGTTTCAACTTATGAAAAGAAATTAAAGAAAAGCTTAGAGTTGGGTGTGGTAGTGCACACTTTTAAACCCATCACTCAGAATTCTGAAACTGGTGGATTTCTGAGTTTGAGGCCAGGCAGGTCTACCAAACAAATTCCAGAAAAGCCAAGCTCGGGCAGTGAAAGGAACCCTTAGCAAACAGAAGGCTGGTGAAAATGTAATTGAATGAGGGGATCATGTTTCAAACTAGTAAGAAGAAAAGCTTGACAGCTTTGGCCATGTGGTTCTGGTTGTGGCTTTACTGGAAAAAGAAAGGTGTTAAGAAATATTCTCCTGCAACTAAGGAAAGCCACTGAGGCCAGGCATGTGTCAGGTGTATCCAGGAATGGAGGCCTAGAAAGGCCATTTATGAAGCTGTATAGTGAAGCCTAGATTGCCTTGGAGACCCCAAGATGTAGTAGATGCTTAGACACATGGGATAAATACTGAGGAACGCTGCTGATAGGGAGTAAAACCAGCCCAAGAAGGAGAAGAGTGTTGCAGTCATCAAAACTGAAAGGAGTTGGAGTTCTGAAGAGCATCTTGATATCAGCCTTGAAGATAGAGTTTGGAGTTTGTCTAGCAGGTTTTTGGTCTTTCCTTGGTCCAGTATTTTCTTACTATGCTTCCGCCCCTACATTTTAGAATGGTAATGTGTGTCCTGTACCATTACATGTTGGAAAAAGTGTGGGATCTGTTTTTTTTATTTTCATTTTATTGAAGATTTCAATTAAGAGATTGCAAGAATCTTAGAAAAGTATTTGAACTTTGGACTTTTTGAGACTGTAGTAGACTATAGGAACTTTTGAAGTTGCACTAAATGTATTGTGCATTGTGATATTGTTTCAAGTTTATGGGATTCAGGGAGTGGGATGTGGTAGTTTGAATATAATTGCCCCTATAAGCTCATAGAGAGTGGCACTATTAGGAGTCATGATCTTGTAGGAGTAGACATGGCTTTGTTGGAGGAAGCGTGCCACTGAGGAGGTGGGGTTTGAGGTCTCCCATATGCCCCAACCATGCCTAGTATCTTAGTGCGCTTCCTCAGCCTTTGAATCAAGTTCTAGAATTCTCAGCTCCTTGCCCAGCATAATGTCTGCCTATATGCCACCATGTCCCACCATGATGATAATGGACTAAAACTCCATACTATAATCCACCCCAACTAAACATTTTCCCTTAGAAGAGCTGACACTGTCATGATATCTTTTTACAGCAACAGAGACTCTAACTAAGGCAAGAACTTAGTCTCCCACATTGGCCTTGTGCTTGTGACTTCTGTCTCAACTATCTAAACAGCTAAGGTGTGTTCAAGTAACACCTTGAACAACTTTTCCCAGTTCTCTAGAAAGGCATGTAAGATTTTATCTGACTCATTTAAAAGTAAGTGTCAGAGATAAAGTCTTTCCATCATAAATTTTAAAAAAAGCTTTCATAGGGTGGTAGTCTCATTTTTCACACTGTTAATTTGATCAGATTGATTGATGTGTTTCAGAATTCTCCCTGTAGAGTACTGTGCTTTTTGCATTGTCTTGTTAGCAGATAGGGTGAGATGTTGCAGATATTCCGATATCTCTGACTGGCTTGTTTTTGGCGCCTATTCTTCTCTGAATCAATTACTGTAATGGCAGTTGGAAAATGGCAGATCCAAAGACCCACCTTCTAAGGTGTTTTCCTGGGATTTCTGTCACACAATAAACCTTTTGAAACTGACTTTAAAGTCTCCTTGGAAAGAGAATTTAGTAAGTAGTTTGTTAGATTCCCAGGAGAACTTTATTGGCTAAAGTTAGTGTTTTAAACATCTTTAACAGAAAAAGATGGGTTTTCTTCTGGAAATTGTGGGAATTGAGTAAAACCAGCTTCTGAGACTGATATTATGGGAGAAGAAAATGTATGGGTATTGAAAGAAAGGTCCTTTCTTAATAATTTCTTAATAATATTATACATGCAGATGGCTCTGAATGATTCTATTCATTTCATTAGAAAGCCTGAGGATGTTGGGCTTAGAAAGAACGATTCAAACACTTGTGGGGGGGTGTAGCTTGAAGCCAGATTTTTCTGGTGAGCAATTCTGGTGAGCAGGGCAATTATAGACCCAAATTCCCCTTTAATAATGATTTTTTAACAAGGTCAATAAGCCACAAAATTTTCATTAAAAGAAGCCATTTTTGAAGCATTTCCCCTATACTCCATACAAAGTAGCAGTTGGTGAGAAAGGATGCAAAGATGTGTAAGTTCAGGGAGCCATCGATGTGTATAAAGAATTTATGATTAAACACTTCTAATCCATGCACTACACAGTGTTTTTAAGTCCCAGATTTCCTGAACCCCTGTGAACTTTGTGAGCATAATGTCATGATGAATTTGAAGGAGCTAATAAGGGAAGTCAGAAGCAATAAAAGATCACAAGACAGGGAGGTCAGGGGAGCCAATATAAATGATGAGAAATTGTGACCAGGTGTCTTCATTTCCTGACTCCTTAAATACTGCGCAGTCAGCTTTCTTTGACAAAAGGGGGCGGCCGCTGACGTTCCAGGCAGCACTCACTTATGCAAGAAAGCTTAGTTCTCCTCTCAGTCTTAAGCATTTCCATGGCAGATGAAACAAACCACTTGAAAATTACAGATGAAGTAAACAGAAAATAGTATAATGATTCTGAAAGTAAGAAATTCATGGGGATACTTTTTTGGTGCTATGATATTGGTCTGCTCTGACCATTCAAGATGATGTAGGTTTCACTTTATCATTGCATATGAGCACGAAAATCAGGTCATGGAGCATTCTGACTCCCAGACTTTGCCACACACATATTTGAAGTCTTGTGAATGCATTTTGCATAATACTTATGCCATTTGTGAGGACAATTTTTCCTTAATTATGTAGTTCACAGTGTATACTTTTCTATGTATTTTTACATTCATTTCAAATAATGTAAATTTATTACTCTCTATAGACACGAAAAACCCACAAATAACATCTAATCAAGGGAGGAGAATACAGCAAAGATTGTGGTACAAATCAGAGAGATTAAAAATAAGTCCAAGACAGAAGATGACTTTCTACATACTAATCGTAGAAAATCACTGATCAGAACAAGGGGGAAAATCAGTTAAAGTAGAATTTGAGGCAGAATTTCAAACTTCCCTCCTTTTGTTGGGAAAAACAAAAGACACAAAATAGAAAATCCAAAGCATCCAATCTAGCAGAATGAGGGAAAAGTGTTTTCTCTAGAGACATTTTTCCTTGTGAGCATGCTCATGGAGCTATTCACTTTATATTCATACTCATATTTGCTTTGCTCCAGATTTTCACCCATTAGACACAGAATTCTGACCATTGTAAACAATAGTTTCATAAATGCGGAAACTTTGAAAATAGCATATTTTCAAAAAGAAGTATGCAGCCTTCTTGTGTTTGATAATGATAGAAGACAGGATCCAGTAGCAGACATAGGACTCATTTTTAATATGCCTAAACATAGTTTCCTTGAACAAAATCATATATAAATCCCCTTTTATTCCTCTGTAGTTATAGTAGGGGAAGTAGAGTAAGTCAGTTTTCAAACTCAGGTCCTTTTATTGCAAAGATTTTCCTTTGTTTAAAATAGTAGGTTTGGTTGTGGCCTTGAGGTGTGTATGGGTTACTTAGTCATAATATATCTTTTTTGTATAAATAAAATGGGAGAAGAAATGGATGACATTTAAAATTTCCACTTTTAAAAATGTTCAAAATTTTTATTCTTCTACCAGATGCCAAGCTTGGAATGTTTAAGATATTAGTTCATGATAAAAAGAAGCACCTAGATGATGATAGGTAAATAAATAAGTTTTATAGTTTTAAGTGACCTTGGCAATCAACCAATAGTCAATTCAAAAAGCAACCTCCCCTCATCATTTGATATTTATAGAACCAGAAAGTCATGTCTTACTAAGATCAAGACTAAGCTAGTCATGTTATTACTCATTAAGTTCTAAAGAAATAAACTCATAGCAAAACTTAGAATCAAGTAAGCTACCTCTCAGCAGATTCAGGGATGAATAAGCTATAGGATATCCAAAGGAAGGGATGTTATTTTATCCTGAAAAAAGAACAAAGCATGGAAAACCATCGAGACCATACAATTTTAAAGTGAAAAGAAGCCTATCTGAGAATGTGATGGAATATATAATTTTAACGATGCACCACTCCAGAAAAGTCAAGCAGGAAATAAGAAGGTTGGGTGTTGAGAGAGAGAAGTGTGCCCCAAAAGAACAGAAGACTTTCTAGAGCAGTGTCACTATCCCGTAAACACTAGGAGAGGTCATGTGGCATAAACCATGAGTACAACATGAAAAGGAGTCCTCTTGCAAGCCAAGATTCTGGGTAGTGATGACATCTAAGGTTATTGATTATAATCAATGCACTGTCATAGGGTAGGATGTTGGCAGAGGGTGAAAGAGGTGGTGGCTGTGAGAATGGATGAGCTTATAAGGGACTCTGTACTTTTTATTCAATTTAACTATCAATTTAAAACTATTTTAACAGTCCAATAAATGGAAATAAATAAATTGAAACATTAAATTAAAAAGATCGTATCTAGATGAAAACATGTTCATCAGAATGAAAGAGAATTTTTCCCTAAAAAGCCTGGGCAGTTTTTGGTTGGGATATATGATATATTCTATAAGTATTTCAAAAGTGAAACTCTAAAAGCAAAAAATATGAGGACTTTGGACTTGTTGGTCAACCCATTTTACAAAAAAATTAACATCCAGAAATAATTAAGTATAAATTTTTGTTTTCAATTTTATAATTAATGTCATTTCAGAAATGAGTAAGAAGCAAATA
Source organism: Ellobius talpinus (assembly GCA_001685095.1). NCBI lineage: Eukaryota > Metazoa > Chordata > Mammalia > Rodentia > Cricetidae > Ellobius > Ellobius talpinus. The sequence goes on along the minus strand of LOJH01038814.1, from coordinate 8,230 downwards.
CAAATGCATAGATGCTTAGCGAGTTTTTATTTAAATTTGTGATGATGGATTTTTTATTTTTGAGAAAGAGTAAAGCACACTGGATAGGCAGCATTCTTATTTCAGTTCAGGTTCCAGGAAAAGAAATCTACATAGGAAAGAGTTAGTACCAATCATTACTGTAGAAATAAGAGGGAATAATAGGAAGAGAGGGAGATAGGGATGTGAAGTAAAAATGGACCTTGACACAGCGTGAATGTAAGGTTGCAGCAAAGACAATCCCATTATTTCTCACATTAGCATATTACACGATGGTGAAAAAGAACAGCGATGAGTGCCTCATATGTTTCCTGGACTCAGGAAGACGGGTGTACCTGAGAACAAATATTAAAATAGCAATATGGTTTATTATTTAGATAAAATTATTTTCAACATTGACAGTAATTTGTTACTGGTAAGGTGAAATGTGGAATCCAGCTGCCTGCTCTTTTTCTCACTAGTTGCATAACCAAATAGAATACGTGGGCATTGAACTACAACTCATTAACTGCTTTGCCTTCGTTATTGACATGACAAGTTGTTTTTATCTTGAAACTGTGCTAAAATACACTTAGCCTTGCCAAGGTTCTAAAATGGCTTACTGTTTTCTTGCCAGAAAACAAGAAACTAGCAATTTTTAAAATGGGGTAATAATTTATGCTCTGATGACCTACACCTACCTCATTTTGGAAAGTATAATGCTGCTTCACTTAAATGCTTTAATACATTAATTTATCACTGGTGAAAACTACTTGGTCAGCATTCTTAAGACTGAACCACTTGTCTGGAATTGTATAACAGATACAGTGGGCATAACCTGGTAGTATCCAGTGTTCTCCCCAATTGCCTATCCACCTTCTGCATGTTTAATGGAATGGAAGTCACATGTTTCAGGACCAGAAGTATTTATCCTTTTCCAAGTCTTAGCTTATTGATCATAGATCAAAATCTATTTGATTATTGAAGAAGAATATCAGCAAATTATAATTAAATAGCTTAATTTTTCACTGTATGGAATCCAGATAGGAAGCATTTAGGTTGTTTAAAAAATATGGTAGTTGTCATTTATCGTCTTTTGACATGTTCTCCCCAAATAGGGGGAAAAAAGTGCAGAAAGAACAGCAACATAGGAAATTTTAAAATTAATTATTTAGGTATGACTTGAAGAAAGAGTCAGGAAATAATAACAATAGCCAATAAAAGAAAAAAATAACCCAATACATTTAAAACTGATAAATATCAAATTGCAGAGGACAATCTGTCACATGACTGCCTGTCTGTAAACATCTCCAACAAGCAAAGATAGTCCAACAAAAGCTGAAGGGAGAAAGAAGACATAAAATGTTTTGAGCAACTGTGTAGCAAGAACAATAGAAGACAACATGGATGATCTCACCTGATGAAGGAGAACCACCCTTCAGAGACACCAAGCCTCCTCCAACCAACAGAAATATAAATAGGGAAATAAACAAAGAGTAAGTAACCATCTGATTGGTTGTGTTTACTTCAAGAAATTTGATCAACAGACAAAAAAACCCACTGAACTATAAATCCAATAAAAATAATAAACCAAACATATCTTTCAGAAGATAGATTTCTAACATTTTTTAAAAATATATTAATACTTTGAGAATTTCATATAATGTATTTTCATTATATTAAACCCCTTCTTTCCTTTGTGTTCTCACTCTTTTAAATCAAGACTAATTTTTGCTGCCCACATACTTTTGACTACTGCAGCATGGTCAACCTATCAACAGGCATATCATTAAAAACAAAATAAAACAAAAAACTGAATCCCCCTTTCTCAGCAGCTATCATTGCCAATAGCTCCTCAGTTAAGTGTGAGACTTGCTACTCACTTTCCTTTTCCATGCTGTGGTTTTGTCTTCCTTGAGTTTACTCAAGTATTGTGTATGCTATCTCAATTTCTGTGCCACGTTATATCAGTAGTGATCTGCTACCTCTGGCCTTTCCAATCTCTCCATACCCATTTCCAGGATGAGTCCTGAGCCTTGGGTGGGGGATGTGTGATATACATGTCTTATTTAGGACACGTGAATCCATAGTTACTTATTAACTGCATCTTGACCAGTTGTGGGCCTCTGTACCATTCACTGCCTGCTGCAAAAAGAAAACTTTCTGAAGAAGGTTGACAGATATGCTAATCTATGGGTACAAAAATATATTGTTAGGAGTTAGTTAATACTCTATCAATTTAGAAAAATAGTGTTATCAATTTCTTCCCACAGGCCTATGATTTATCTAGTCATAGGGTTTTTGCCCTGATAATGGTGCTAGGCATTGCCTCTCTCCTGTGGGAGCTTGCCTTAAATCTAATCAGAAGGTGGTTGCTTACTTCCATGACTTTTATGCCATTATGTAGCAGTGGGAAAACCTTACCAAGCCAGTCATTATTGTAGCTTACAGGTTTTACAGCTAGATAAGACTGATTATTACCTTTTCATGCTGGTAGCTTACATTGTACTTTCCATCACTATTAAAGTTAGCCAGTAGGAATAAAACATCCAGGCTAACACCAGCTTAAGTTTGCTGTGTTCTATGACTTAGGTATATGGTGTCTTCAGCAATAGGGTCTTACTATCAAGTTCTGGAGGGTAACTAAGAGCACTGCAATAGCCTATACTGTTTGTGTGGAGGTGGGTTGGTAGTAACATCTCTAGGGTCACTTTCTCGTCCATAATTCCAAAAGATACTACTCATTTCCTGCACTGGGCTTTTATTTGTTAGCCTGGGGTATGTAGTCTGGGCATTGTTGGTCCTTTATATGGCAATTATATGGCATATATATATATATATATGATAGATAGATGGATGGATGGATGAAGGGAGGGAGAGAGGGAGAGAGAGGTGAGAAATATCTATTGTATTATATATAGGGAGCTTCTAAAATATTGTTCCCGTACAACTTTTTCAAAAGACCTTATGTGCTATCTTTCTCCATTTTTCCTCCTCTACTCTTCCCTCCCATCCTTGACCTCACTTAACCCATCTGTCCCATTATTCCATTATCCTACATCCCTTTATATCACTGCATCTGTTTTCTCTTCTTTGAAAACCTCTATCCATGACCCCTCACTAGTTCTTAACATCTGTGATTCCAAATGAATCACACAGAAATGAAGATTCAAATGCAGCATTAATAAATGAGAGAAAACACACCATTCTGGAATGGGGTTACCTAACACAGAATGGTTATTTCCAGCTCCTCCCATTTACCTACAAATTTAATTTCTTATTCTTTATTATAATTTATAGATGTTTTCACTGCATGCATCTCATGTGTCTGTGCATCATGTGCATGCAGTACCCATGGAGGCCATGAGTGCATCAAATCCCCATGTAACTGAATTACATGAGGCTGTGAGCCACCATGTATCCTGGGGTGGGAACCTGGGACCTATGGAAGATCAGCCAGTGCTATTAACCTCTGAGTCATCATTCCAGGACAGTTTCATTTTCTTAAAGGGTAAACAATATTCCATTGTATAAATATACAGCATTTCATTATTCATTCATCAGTAGATGGGCATCTACAGTAATTGCTCATATAGTTGAAAATAATTTTTGAGGAAATTCTTAGCTAAATGTATGGTGATTCTTCACAAGAAATTATAGTAATCAGTTTAGAATAATTTTATCTAATGAAGAAAAGTAAAATTGTATTAATAAAGCAGCATTAGTAAACAATATTGTAAGAATTACCTGTTACATTTTTAAAATTCAGCAGACATAATATTACCTGCAATGAAAGAAACTATTCTCTGCGATCATTTTTCAAAAGAAATTTGTAATTTTGATACCATACAATCAGTACAAACTCATTTTTAAATAGGGTCAACTCAAACCTCAGCCAAATAAGGATTTAAGAACAACTTTTATAAAAAGGGTTCTGAGTATAGTTCCATTGAAACTATCAGAATTGCTTATTTTTTATTACAGTTTTTTTGTGTGTGTGTGTGTTCATGAGAAGGATATGGTTTATGCATGCGGAGGTGAGAGGACAACTTTCGGGTGTTGGTTGTGTCTTTTAACCCTGTGGGTCCCAGGAATCTAATTAAAGTCATCACGTATGATGCCAAGTACTTTTAGGCAGGCAACCATGGCATCAATTTATTGTACATGCATTGTTCTAAATGGGGACATGTTTCTTTAGTACACTTTAAGATCAGTTCCTCCAGGGGATGGGATAATATGTCTATACAATAGGGAGCTTACCTATTGGCTGCTCAGATTGTTAGGACCATCCTAATACAAAAGATGACCAATATTCTTCATTCCTCGGTGATTTCAATAATTCTGAAGTGTCTGTGGACTCTTAAAACCTCATAGCTATCCCAAAAGTACCAGAAATAGTAAAGACAAATACGCATAAACACACATGTACATACAATACACATGCACACATACACATGGACACACACATGTACATATTAGGTACATGTAAGGAAATACCTCTAGAGTGGTGATTTAATAAACAACTTATTTAAAAACATTTGTAAGCATTGCTTTTCTATTTAAGAAGCTTATGATAAGGTGGACGATCAGAAGTGTTAAGTGGTGATGTCAGAGCAATACAAAAGATTTTATACAAAATTTGAATGGGAGCTCTTTGTGGGAAGCAGAGATAGTCTGTTTTCTTCAGTCAGAGGAGAGAGAACAGTACTGGAAAAGAAAAGTAAGCAGGAGTTCCATCTAACAGATGACAGCACACCCTCCAGAGGTCTCACTTCACAACTAGTAAGATACCTTCTTAGAGATTAACCCCACTCCACGCAATTCCACAATTGCCTCCAATGATAATGTTTCTGCAACAGTGTTTGTCTTGATTGTGTACAAAAGAGATTTGTACACTTTTGTCTACTACTTGTTTTTATATGTTGTTGGGTTAAGAAAGGTTTTTACAGATTGTATTAGTCCACTGAATATGGTATAACAAAATTCCACAGATTTTATAGCATAACAGATGTCATAAGAAACAAACATATTTTTACCACTATTTTGGGGGCTAGAAGTTCAAGCACAAGGTGCTGTTGATCGGGGTTGAGTTCTGGCATAGTTGCTCTCCCGCTTTCTGTATTACTACTTCTTGTTCTATATTCATATGAACAGAGGCAGTGGAGGACAATCTTATTCCCCTCCCCTTTTCTAATAAGTAAGCCATTCATAAATGATTTGGGCCCACCTTCAGAACATGGCCTAACACTGATTATCTAGGCCTTTTCTGCATATACTTTAAGTTCAGGTCAAAATCCTCAACATGTGGGTTTAAAACAGCAACCTATATCCCATAATACATAGAAACATTTACAATGAACCAGATAATTGGGAGCACTGACCTTGAAGTTCCAAATTCAATTTTTGGAGTTTTTCTTTTTTGATAGTTATTTGCATTATATTTTCTGTGCCTCTGTTTTGCTTGTGAAATCTGAAATATTTGACTCTTGACAGAAAGTTAGTCCACCTCTGATATAACTACAAAATTTGGTTGATCTTGGGCAGTATTCAACTGCATGTCTAAATGACATATATTTAGGCAGAAAGACATTTGCTTCCTCACATCTCAATGTTTTTCCTAGAATTTTGTAGCTGTCTTCCCACAGAGACCCTTTTCTTCATATACAGTTATTTTGCAGACTGTGGGAAGTGTATTGATAAATATAACCTCAACTTGTGTAAATCCCCATTTTAAAGGTAGTTTTCAGATTATAGATGTATGGAGTTGAAAAATCTTTACAGGTCCATATTAAATGAGATTTTGTTTTGTTCCCAGAGCTAGCTCAAGGGCTTCCAGATTCCTAAAGGCCATCAGTAAAGTAATAGGAATGTTTAATCCAGACCTGGGCACATTCAGAAGAACTGAGGAATTCCATTCTTATTCACCACACTCTCTGGAATTTTTCTAGACCACTGTAGCTCTCTATAGTGGGAGGGGAATGGCAGTGTTTTTTGTATACAGGTTATATATGCTGATTAGCCTGTCACTTGTAAAAATATGCATAGAACATCCTACAGAGGATGGATTTCTCTTACCATGTAGTACTGGCTTTGCTTGAGCAATGTGTTTAAATAATAAAGATAGGAAAATTCAGCATCTCCCTATGCATAAATTGCCTTATGTTTATAAGTTCTAAGATGATCTCTACTGTATTGCTGTATTGATGAAAAATTGAGTCATTAGCAAGTATATAAACTTGTTTATTATCATAATTATGCATTAACAGTGATTCTCAACCTTCCTAATGCTATAATCTTTAATGCAGTTCCTCATGTTGTGGTGACCCCAATCATAAAATTATTTCATTGATACTTCATAACTGTAATTTTCTAATGTTATGAATCTTCATGTAAATATCTAATGTATAGGGTATCTGAGATGTGACCCTTGTGTAGGTCATGAACCACAGTTTGAGAACCACAACATTAGAATTTATCTCAAACTTAAATTCTGTCACCAAATCTGTTTCTCTATCTCTCTATCTTTCATATATATATATATATATATATATATATATATATATATATATATATAT
>LOJH01038812.1:0-14972 GCA_001685095.1 Ellobius talpinus | reverse complement strand
AGATAATTGTGAGAGGAATAAAAGCAGGAGAGGACAGAATCCCATACAGAATATGCACATCTATGTTCACATCTCCAGTAAGCTTAAAACAAAACTCTGAGCCGTATTTCAGTGAACATTAAAACAGGTTGTTGAATCATTATTTGTTACTTAAGTGCACGTAAAGCCAAGATGGGGAGCTGAATCAAAAGCCTATGAAACAAGAAAAATCCAAAGCAGTAAATGGTTATCAATAACCAATAAGTTAAAATTTTAATTCCTTACTCACTTTATTATAGCCTAGGAGGCAAATTTTGGACATTCAGGGAAAACTTAATATGAACAGGAGTTTAAAACAACTGACAGCTTTTCAAAGAATTTGTTTTTTCATGCAGGCAGGAAGGATAATTTGATTTCCAGCTTCCCTTTGACTTAGAAGTCTCTCTCTCCTCTCTCTCTCCTCTCTCTCTCCTCTCTCTCTCTCCCTCCCTCCCTCTCTCCCTCTCTCACTCCCTCCTTCCCTCCCTCCCTCCTATCTCCCTTCCCTCCCTCTTTCTTTCTCTGCTTCCTGCTTGTGGATCATGATGCAGCTCTCAGTTACTGCTCCAGCCCTGTCATGCCTGCCTGTTACCATACTCTCTGCCATTATGATTATAAACTCTAATCCTCTGGAACCATGAGCACCAGGAAATGTTTTTTTTTCTTTTCTACTATGGTGTCGCTTCACTGAAACAGAGAAGTAACAAAGACACTAGCCTCTATCCTAGACAGAACGATTCTTAGATTTTCTGCTTCTTCTATTCAAAGGAAGCCTTTAACTGCCTGTTTCATGGTTGACCATGATAATGAGGCTAAGGCAAGTTGTTATCCTGGTACATATAACACAGCCAAGAATAGGGCACTCTGAATGCAATCTCCTATCTATTTGTTTCAGACAAGAAATCAGGATCAGACTTTGGATGTTCAGAGAAAAACAAAGAGCCAGAAAGGGATTAAACTGGTTCAAAGTCTTTTAAAGTTGTACTGACCATTGGACCCAGGCATTTTGCCTTAGGGATTGATTCACCAGAAAACCAAGAGGCACTGAGGAATGTCCTACAAAAGTCTCTGAGGGTGCATAGACTCATTGGAAAACATTGACCTCACTAACAACTACTCAGTCAACTTCCATGTGTGCCTGTGAACTCTCACTGGGGTAGAACAGGTTGTACAGCAAAGTTCCGAACCCAGCTGGAAGAAAGAGTACACAAGATTCAAGGCTGACATTTGTTACACTTTTTATTTTCCATTTTAAGTTCTAGCAAAGGATTCAGGTTGAGAGCAACAAATCAAGCAAGCATCTGCTCATTGGGTTTGCTACTGATGTTTTTACCCAGCCTCCAGGATATTAAAAGGAAATTGGCACAAACAACCCTTTGTATCTTCTATGATCAAAACTGCCTGGTCAGAATGGTGTGTGAGCCATGGGACCTTCAAAGAGATCAATTCATTCTAGGAAGACAGGAGGGTCTCATTGGCCATTTCTCCCCTTGCCTTGGGAATAGAGTGAATGACAAAAGAGAAATGGCCAATCTGGGGAGAGAATTAAGTTCCACTAGAACGTAGAGAACAATCCGGCTATAGGCAATGCTATATTGGGACTGTCAACTGCTGTACTATTCAAAATGTCTACAGACCATCAACATGGGCTGGAGGTCTTGCTGGAAATTCAAATTCTCTGACTTACAGAATCCGACGAGAGTCCAGGAATGATTTTAATAAGCCCTCTAAGCACTTACTATATATTAAAAAAACAACAATGAGAAATGTTTAACAAACATACAGCGCTTACACCAGTACACATTACTCCAGAAGATACCTGCTCCTCTGGTGATATTTTGTCTTCTCTCAAGGACACAGGGTTATCACAATTGCAAGGAAAGTTCAGAAACACATAGAACCCACACAGGAAGAACTCGCTTATGAAAGCAGATGCCACACTTCTAAGAATTGCCTGTAAAATAAACTGAGTACTTTCAATCCCAATCTACTTTCAGATTAACACCATTGATTACAGAGAGTCTTTCCAAAAAACATTATCTTTCAAACAAATGTCTGTTGAAATCTCAGAGTTGTCGGTGACTTTAGTCTCCAATTTCTGTATGTTCAAGAATAAAACCCACTTTTGACTTTTAGCCTTATTCTATTTTCCTCATTCATCATCATGATTCCATCTCACTATGTAAAGGTCAAAGGTGAGGTGGCTCTTAAATTTGCATGCCATGTTAAAGATTAAAAGGATGAATGTTATAATCACTAATCTAGAAACATGCATTACATCACCACTGAATTCGCAAGTGCACTGGGAAGAACACTTAGAAGATTGTCAGTCATCTGCAGGAACTTTCAATTTGCTTTCCCTATTTACTAATGAAAAACTGAAACTATGTAAATAAATTGCAGCACTTTCTCCCTATGACAAAATGCTTACAAAAATATTCTAGTGATCATCCATGGCAACATTATGCCAAGAAAGCTGGAATGTAGTTTTAAGAGTAATATGGGGTGTGTCTACCTGAAACCCAGGCTTCTTTTCACCCATAGAAACCACTGCAACAGTATATGGTGAAGCAATATTCCTTTAGTACATTGTCACAATTGGAAAGGCCTTGCAAAGAAGGTTTTTTAAAAAATCTTAAATGTACACAGAGCTTCTAGATACCTAAATAATTATAGGCTGCTCATCATAGATCACATATGTCAGTGACAAACTCATTTAAAACAGTTTGCAATAATGACATTATGGGTAATAGAGAAGTTCAGAAAAATACTTCCTAAAGTTTGGAGTCATGCTTCATCTTGGGTGGTAATGGTTTATCATTCAGGAAATTCTGGAATAGATTTTTTACAATGTACATACATGTTAACTGGGGGAATCTTAGTAAAATGAATGTCTGAACTGGGACTTGGGTCTCTTCAATTTCTAAAAGCTTCCTTTAAAAGCCAGTTCTGATGATTCTCAGGCCAGATATATCTTTAGTAACTAGCCTGTAGACACTTACACAGATTTTTTTAAGGAATGTATAGGTTTTTACTTATTTTGACAACAAGTACGGCAATTAGACCCTCACGGCTTCACTGCATGATCTTACCAAGAAAGTAATCATCCTTATAAGAGGAAATAAACCACCATTGGATCTCATAGTCTAAGAAAAATGAGGCCTGGAATTGAATGGTTGATATACATGCACAGAAATCAAGAGTGGGATTAAAAATGAGCAACAAATATACAAACAACAACAAAGTTGATAATCTGATGAAAGAAACCAGTGTTTCAGTAGCAAAGAAATTCTTGCTAACGTCCAACTCAAGAACTAACACTGAAGAATGCAAATAACACTGAACCAGTTCTGAGAAATCAAATAGGACATGCAAACCTGAATTTTCATAAAAAATAAGAAATAGGAAAAAATCAGCCCAAGCAAGTAAAAAAAATATTAAAGACAGAACTACAGATGCAGGGGCTAGATACAGAAGGCTGACAACAAAGTTTAAGAAATGAATTTACCTGGCAATCTTGTTTCCAAAAGGAAAACAAAAAGAAATATCTAAGTTTTCTAGCCTAGCAAGGAATCTAGAATATGCTGAAATGTGGAAGTTGAAACTTTGAGTGAAAGTCCAAGTCTATGATCCGCACTGGAACTGTAAGTGAATGATAAGCTCCAGAACCACTTGAAGCCCTTTTATTCCTTTTTGGCACAGCTTGATCCCAGAGCCTGAGTTGAGTAGACCCAACAAGTGTGACTGAGATGGTTACAGGTGTGAAAATTACTATAGTCTTACCCAAATTAGAAGAACAGTGAACCTCAGCTTCCATCCCAGAACAAAAGTACGAGTTTAAAACATAAATTTTCAGCTCTGTTTAATTTTAAGAAATCAGAGTCTGTGGATGGAGCCCAATATGGAATTTTTCACACACCCTCAATGGGGCTCTGATACATATGCTTGGGAAATACTGCAGTAGATTATCTAGCAGCATAGTAATGTAAATAAGGCCATATGTGGCATAAGAAAGTCATTAGAAGCAGCTTTAAAACTGATGTTTCCAAAAGACTGGGCACACCAGCATGCAGGAGAAGAAAACCCAGTTGAAATAATGTGAAAGAATAATTAATAATCGTACTCACGGATAGATGAAGTTAGGAAATTATATTTAAGGGCAAAGTTCTATAAGTGTTGAGAATCACGGTACTGTGTATAGAGTATTCATATTTTGATTCTAATAATGAGAGGAATTACAAGCGTCAACTCTAAATATGTATCTGAAAATCTTCTGTGCTGGTTTTTCTTTGATCCTTTTTTTTCCTTGAGACTCTTCCTAAAGAAATGTCATAGGGGTGGGGCACAGGGGACAGCATGATGCCTCAGGAGTACAAGTTTCACTATGCAAGTATAATGACTTGAATTTGATCCCAAAAAGTCATGGAGCGAATCAGCTCCCTACATCTGTCCTCTAACAATCACATGCACTCCTGTGCACACGTGCATGCACTCACACACTCACAATACGTCATACTCTTCAAAAAGAAATGGCAGTTACTGCCAATACATGTAGCACACCCCTCTCAAAGGGAAACAAACTTGAGAAAACAAACATCTTGGTCTAAGATTATCCATCTGACAAGTACATCTCAAATTTTGCTTTAAATGTGAATACAAATGTCAGCCAAAACTACGTGTAGGTTTTTATTTATACTCATTAATTCAGCAAACATGTACTAGGCATCTACTCAAATGCGAAGGCCATGAAAATGAATCTAATATAATCCCTTTCAAATATTTGCAGCGCCGTTGCATAGTGGAGAACAGAAAAGAAAAGAAATGAACAGCTGGCCTTGTTTTATCAGAGGTTTGCTCATGGAGTTGTGGAACCGAAGAGGTTCTCCAGAAGGCATCAGAGAACTCTTCTCAAAATAGAAGAGTCTTCTCAAAATAGAAGAGTTCTTAGTTTGACTCTGAGAAACAATAGAGAGAAAGACTTTGCAGAGAAAACGATGTGAGCAGAAATGCATGCAGGCTGAAATGGCTTCAGGAAAATTCTAGAGGCTTAGAATGACTAGGGGAAAGACTTGGAGCTCAGATTATTCAGCAGAAAATGTCTCATTTAAGTCATAATTGACAAACGGGTAGCACAAATAAGCCAGGACAAGCAGAAGCAGAAGTTTACTTCCTGCAAGGCCACTCTGACAGTCATATGTAAAGGATTTGAGGAGAGAGCCAAAAATGAGGTAGGCAAGATCACTGGGCTAAGATGGCCCTAAATGAGGTGATAAACTTACACATCAGAGCTTGAAAATGCAGAAATTGTGTGAAGCTCTAGGGGATAGCAAGGCTTGTGGTGTAACGAAATTGAGATATAGCGATACACCTGGATCGATTGTAGGATGGGCTCTCACAATTTATTAACAGTATCAGCAAGAGATGATGATCAATTTCAATACTGTTACAAATTATAGATAATTTGAAGGAGTTCTTGTAACCCTTTCAGTCAGTGGTACATTTCAGTATGCTTTCTGGAGTGAGAGTCTGAAGTGATTGCTGCCTACCTCTGAGCAAGGCATTTGATCCAATAGCATAGGTGGCATGAGAATTATGTGCTGCCTTCCTCCTGGAGCTCTCTGGAGTTATGTGCGGGGTAAGTTGTTTACATAATACACATCACTGAAAGTAAGCTTATTGCTTCAGCTTCAGCACATAGCTGGAGCATTGTATGGTGAAGTAAAAGCAGACAGGTGGTCCATCAACCATCTTTTCCTCCATGTAACCTCATATATATGCCATGCTCTGGAGTTAAAGGTTTTCGTGAAGGTATAACACAGGTAATATTTATTATTTTCTGCCAGATCCTTCCCTGGATGGTATTAGTAGAGAGACACGCAACGTATTGTATGCTTCAGTGTGTTTGAGCAATCAGGGAATGGTTCTCAGGAGAGTAGATTTTCTGGAGGATAAAATAGCCTTGAGTCTCAGGGAAAAATAAGAGGAGAGAAAAAAATTAAAAGAATTCTTGTAGTTTCTGTAAAGTGTGAATCATCTCACAAGTTAGGAAAGTGAATAAGCATTTACTCAACAAAGGGATCTGGGTCAGAAATGCAGAGTGGGCAATTGGCTCAGATTTCCTTGCTCATGTTGCAATTCTTCCAACTGTTCAGAGATGAATTCTTCTAGAGATGTCCAACACCAACTAGAGTGTAGAAGGGAGTTTAATATATATAAATTGAAAGTTTAAATGTTCTATAAGGCATGGAAGGATTTGTAATAAAATATCCATCAGCAGTTTTTCCTGAGTGTTAACATTCCAGGTAACTTTTAAAATTCTCTTCTCTTTAAGCAAAAATTTGCATAATAAATATTACTTCCTATGGTAATAATACAAATCAAAACTGCTTAACATAATAAAAATCAAAATTACTTAAAATATCATTGCAATGTCAGACAAAAAAGTCAAAAACATGATATCTTATAAATATAGGACAGGAGAGGGGGTTCTGACCAAAAAATAGAGCTGGGAAGATGGTTTAGTAGGCAAGAGTAATTGGTACTCACGCTATTCAGATCTAAATACAAATAGCAAGCAACCTTGTAAAAAGCCCAGTGTAACTGTACACTTCTGTTACCTCTGCTGGTGGAGGGTTTGTATCTTCTTAGGGTTTTAGAGATTAGATCTCTAGAGCTAGCCAGCTACCAGCCTAGTTCCAAGTTCAGTGAATGACCCTGTCTGAAGAGAATAAGGCAGAGTGAAATATTCTCTAAAATCTTAAAGCACGTATCCCATATGACCCAGCTATATCATTCCTTGGCTTATACCCAAAGGACTGGACATCCTACTCCACAGACACTTGTTCAGCCATGTCGTTGATGTTCTTTTTACAATAGCTTGGAAATGAAACAACTTCAGCAGATGAATGGACAGTGAAGATGTGGTACACATATACAACAAACTTCTATTCAGCTATAAGAAATGGATGGACTTTTACGTATTATATTGAGCAAGGTAACCCATACCAAAACAGACAAATGCTGGTATTCACTTTCATTTATGGTTCCTAGATTCAAATCTTCAGACACAAATATATAACCTGGAGTAGTCAAAGAACCAGGAAAGAGAGAGGGGATTTAGAGTGGGGAACAATGGGATATGAAGGGAGAAATGAGAAAAATGGGGAGGGGGAGGAAGGGAAAATACAGAAGGAGAATGGAAGGGAAGAGGGATAACTAACATCAAGGATCTTTGAAGAATCCATAGGGAATCACATTTTTATACTTACCTAAAGTTACATATAAAGAGTGTGTGCGTGTGTGTGTGTATGTGTGTGTTTATATCACTTGGGGTGATACTGCTCCTTCCACCAAAAGCTCTATGCTATCTAGCAAGAATCCAAGTACTGGGGATGAGAAACCTTCTGGCAAGTTGTTGTTTAGGGTAATCCAAGAAACTCTAAAACAATATAGGTCATTGATGTCTTTGGTTGCCTCCCAGAGGTTAAAAGTGAGTCTCTATTGCTGAAGACACCAAACATTTTTAATACAAGACTCTAAAAGTCTAACCCAGATCTGAACCAACAGCTTCCTCCTTGAGGACTACCTTTCACAGAATTGGAACGTGCTATACAAACTGACAAAGGAGGGAAACAATCAAGAGTCCTACAGAGCTGGGATGCCTGTGAACCACAGCAATGAATGACCAATATGGCAAGATATCCCTAAAGGTGAAAGAGTGGAACTTATATATTGGTGGTAGCCAGTAACTGTCTAATTGGACTAAAAGTCTGCTAACTGTGAGAGAAATCCTGCCTGGTACTGGCAACCTAGTCAACAAACCAGGGCTGATGAGGCTATGGATCTTAGAGGAGAGCCTACTACTATCACTTTCCTAAACCAGTATCATCCATAACTGCATATTAAATTTGTATCTTTATATCCACAGATAAGTTTAGGTTTCAACCTTATCAAAGAAACTTATTTTTGCAGCATATGGAGACCATCACAGAAAGCCACAACTGGTCAAAACACAGAAAACAACTGACCATAAGGTACCCAGTCCCAATTTATACATTGACAACACAACTCCCACATTTGAGGCTCCAGGAGCAATAAGGAAAAGGGAGCAGAAATTATAAGAGCCAAAGAATCAGAATTGTGTCTTTGAGATACAATACAAAAGCTACATGCATAAAATTACCACAAAATAGCTACCTAAACAAGCCCTGAACAATAACACCACCAGTTGATATGCCAACATGGCTAGGGAAAATCTCACAGGGCCATATTCCTAGAAAAATAACTAAAGAGCTAAGACAACTAAGGGATGTTGAGAGCATGATAAAAGAAATCATATTACTCAAGGGTGAGACCTCTAATCCTACACCAAGGTCTCATCCCTGAACTCATATACATGTAGTCAACATTTAAAGAACTCAGCAAGTTGTAAAGGTGTATTTATGTGTTTAATCATATGTGTGTGTGCAAAACAACAACAACAACAAAAATAAAATTAATAAAAAAGAGGCCATGAAATTGACAGGAAGAAAGGGGGCTGAAGGAAGTCTTGGGAGGGTCGGATAGAGGAAAGAAATGATGCAATTTTCATTTTAATTAAAAGTAAAAATTTAAAATCTAGCCAACAGTTAACTTGGATGGCTTTGTTATTAAATTGTAGGAGTTCTTTTTATATTCAGCATAAATAACATATGTAAAAGTCTTATATATGTTTTGCAAAATGTGAGATGTCTTTTTTCTCTGAATAGCAGTCTTTGATGTGCAAAGTACTGTATTTTAATAATTTAATATATTTTTATTTCTATTTTGATTTAATATTTTAGTGTCATATTTGATAAATATTGTCTTAAAGTTAAGTATAGAAGTACTATAGGGCTTAGAAATGCCAGTAATGGGTATAAAGCCAAAAGAATTTAAAACAGAAAGTAGTGCAGGTATTTGCACACGAATTTTCATAGCAATACTATTTAAAGTAGCCAAAAGACCAATATCCAAGAGGTAAGGGGGCATAAATTAATGAAGAAATAAGCAGATTGTTTTGGATACATACAATAAAATACTACTCAACCATAAAGAAGAATGGAGTTCTGATATATGTTACAGTGTAGATGAACAGTGAAAACATTATGTCAAGTAAAAGAAGTAAGGAAAAAAGGAACCAATACTGGAGGATTATACCCAGAAAACATTTAAAGCAGGTAAATTTCTAGAAGCAGAAAGTAGAGTGAAGGCTAACAAGATCGAGAAGGGCGTGGGGGATTGTTATCGTTCTGTTTGATAACACGAACCTGGGAGAGTGGAACTGAAAAATGAGGCAAACTAAAGTCTCCTGCTAAAGCCAACTTTATTCAGAGCATCAGACAATTTATATTCTGAGGACATTCCAAGGACTAAGCAAGTTCATGTGAGCATAGTTTACTTGAGTTCATATTGAATACAGTCACACGGACAAGGTCATAGGTGTAGCCACGAGGGCAAAGTCACATTAGTTCAAGCTGGATACAGTCAGGAGGACAACTTGTGCTTAGAAAAATTATCTAAATAATAATGGGTAAGATCATAGGTAATCTGAAGCACAACTTACTCCTATTTACTACACATGGGAGGGTCACAAAAGCACAGTCCAAGAATAACATATGTTATGAAGAAACAGAGATGGCAATACTTTTGTTTCTTACAGGCTCTCAAAATTTTTCCTCATACAGCTTCATTCGTGAACCGTGTTCCAACAGGGGATAAGAAACTAATAATAGTTACAAAGTTTCTTTTGAACCTTACAAAAAAATATTTTGGAAATAGTGGTGATGGCTATGTAACAACTATGGTTGTTATTACTTCCTCAAATCTTTACATTTAAAATGACTTGATTTTAATAAAGGCACATTTATATTGTACATCTTTTATCAGAAGTTAAAAATTCAACAAATAACGCCAACTAGAAAGATGGCAAAGGATCTGTACAGAATTTTTACTGACAAAGAAAGAAAATAAGCACATAAATTTTGTTCAGTAAAATAAGCACATAAATTTTGTTCAGTTTTATTATCCATTAGAGAAATGCAAATTGTAACCACAGTGAGCTATCACTATATTCCTATAAAACTGGCAGTTTTATAGCAAAATACCTAATTCTAATGAGGATATAAAGAAACCATATTTCTAGAACATTGCTGATAGAAATAGAAAATGGGATGGTCATTGTGGTGAATAGTTTGACAACTTCTTATAAAATTAAAGTCAAGCTGAGGATATAGCTCAATTGGAAGAAAGTATGAATAGTACACAAGAATATCTGGGTTCAATCCACAGGTCTGAATAAATCTGTACCTGACACTACTGAGGCAGAGGTAGTCATTCAGAATTGTGCTTAAGGATGTATCAAGTTTGAGGCCAGCTTGGACTATATGACACCCTGACAGAAGTGAAGCATAACTAAGTTTAATGTAAGTAACACAGTTATGAACATGTATGCCTACTTAAAATTGGCCCATGAATTTTCATGATTTTTTTCCAAAATAACAAAAACAGGAAACAACCCAATGTCACTCAGTGACTGAATGATTAGATAATCTGTAAAATGGAATATTATTCAACAACAAAAATGTATAACGTATCAGTAATTCAATACTTTAGGTGGATCCAAGTAAGTAGTAGTATGCTAAATGAGCATACTATAGAAAGCACATAAACTGTATTATTCTAATTGTTTAAAATTTTAAACATGATAAAACATAGATATGCAATACAGTTTAGTCATTTACAAGGCACATAAATATAAGAGAATATCATGAAGGAGCTACTTTGCTTGGTAAGGGAACAATTCTTGATTGTACTGGTAATTACATGAATTTGCACATAGAATGAAACTCCATAGAAGTATGTATATGCACAAATGTTTCTCAAAATGCTAAAAACTGAACAAGATATATAATCTGATTAAACCTTCGCATCAGCGTTAGTGTCCTAGTTTGATGTGGCACTATAAATGCGTAATATGTGACTACCAGAAAAATATACAGGACTCTACTACTTTGTGATATTCTGTAAATGCAAGATGAATTCAAAATTTAAGTTTTAAAACATCTGTAAATTGGGACATGAATGCCATGAGCTTATTTTATCTTGCTTATTTATCAAATGAGAAATTTCTTATAGTATAGTTTAAAACAAATGCAGTCCAATAGTGACCACAATACTAAATTTGCTATTCTCATAGAACAAGAAATAGTGTTTTAAAAGTTAAAAATTAGTAGATAAGAAAATAAGAAAGTGACAGGAAATTCATCAATTAAAAATATCTAAATACAAATAAAACTAAATAGACCATATATACATATGCATAACATATGAGAGAGAATATACATACACTCATATCACCAATTCTCATTTCTCAAATTGTCCATGCAAAAAAAAACCTTATGGCTACGGTTCTATTTCTGTGAATAGAAACACAGTACATATGTCACTCTTCCTAGAAGAGGCTGAGTAGTGATGAATATGCATTTTTTTAAAAAACAGAAACTTGAAGTTGTAAAATGAACGAGAAATTGAAGTGGGTGGCAAAGGAGGAGTAGAGGGCTTTGCAGTGAAGCTGGGGACAAGCTGAAATAAGGAAGCTGTAATAAGGAAGGTCCAGCGTTCATTTCACTTTTGTAATGGGGAAATATCATAATGAAGAAAACTCAAGTGGTTGAATAGTTCAACAGTACATTCTCAGAAGTTTGACCATACCCCCTTATCCCCTACAACATTTAAAATGTAGGCTGCAGTGGCTCATGTTGGCTGGGTTTCTGTAGATGAAACTGATGCATCTTGGGAAGAGAAACAGTGTGGAAGTGCAAACTAGGCCTCCAGAGATCTGGGAAAGGAAAGGAGGGACACTGAGCTGTCATCCTGGCTGAGGGGAAATGAGGACTCAAAAGTAAATGAAGGAAAGTACAAAGGCAGGAGTTTTGTCTTTGAAATGCAGATGGAATCATAACTTAGGGACACCTTTGGTACTCTAAGAATTGCTGTCAACAGCAACAATGTAGTTAAAATGGAAGACAACAACAAACTGAACAATTAGAAAGCTAGAGGTCCTCCTAGTGCTTTATTCTTAGATTATGTAAATTGTGGACATGAGTATGAGAATTAGGGACTATATATTTCATTTTGAAACATGGAAGAATTAAGGCAATTGTTTTATAATGTCTAATATCAATCCCGGATCAATGTTTGGCAGATTGTATACGCTAAAAGAAAGCCAAGGGAGTAGAAGGGGAGGGTAGAAGGGCAAGGGAAAAGAGGGGGAAAACAGAAACAAGTTCCAACTCAGAACAATTTCTTTCCATTGCATGGATGTAATATATGTGGCCCCTCTCCCACATCCAAGAAAGAAGAGAGGAGTGGAGTGTAGATGAGTCATTGTAGAAGGCCATGCCCAACAGATATTGGAACTCTCCTCTGTGGATGCTCTGGGATGGAGCCCTACTACCCACTGTTCAAACAAGTGTCCCAGAAGAAAATAGTACAGTAGTTTTTGGCTTCAATCTCCACAATACTGTCTAAATCAGTTCTATTCCAATGGCCTAAATAGTTAGGGAAAGCATTCTATAAGTGATAATGCTTGAACCAGATTTTAAAACTTAAGAAATATGGGCTAAAAAGGGTCCAATTTTCACAGGCATTTATGCTTTAGTCAGCTGCAACCAAAAAGCCATGGAATGACAAGGACTGTAATGGCCACCTACATGATATTCCTTTCGGTAGGTTCTACTCCTCAGGGAATACCCATAGTTTTAATATTCTTGTGTCCAAAAGGCCCTGCTGAGCTAACATGACCTCTTTATCAGTCTTAAAGCAAGCCTTCTTTACTTTCTGGGTACATTTGTGTGCCTGTGGGTAGATCTGTGTATAATGAAGTAAAAGAAAATTCTGGGAGCTAGTCTTTTTCTTTTTCTTTTTTTTTTCCTTTCTAGTATACACAGACTCAAAGCTCTTTGGATCTGCAGCAGCAGGAATCATTTCCATTTTCAATATGGGCCTGCCATCTGTTGGAAGACTAGCTTCGGAGCATCACCTTCTTTCCATCACTATTTTCTACGACATAGGCATGCTCTCAGCAGTCTCACAGCATCGTGTACAATAATAGCTGCTATTTACTGGGTGCTGACTCTCAGTACTTACATGTAATTCCTTGAGGCATGTATGATTATCCCATTCTATAGATGAAGAAATCCAAGGCTCTGGGAGATTAAGTGATTCAACAAGGAAAGATGAACTGGGGTTTGAAATGAGGTGAAGTCTGCCCGTAGCTAATAGCAAGGTCCTTTTCTGTCCCTACTGCTTTGCGGTCATGCTGTGAGGTAATATTTGACTCTGAGGTATGGTTAAGTCAGTTTCAGCCAGGCATGTTATTCTCATCTCACTTCAGCTAACAATAGCCACATGCACAAAAATTGCTTAGGAATCTACTATCCTTGAGCTGGGCTCACATCCACCTCTGGCCTGTACCAGGGGAGCAATGTTTCTATCAAATTAATGTTCTCCTATATGAACACATCATTCTAGTCACCTGAGACTAGAAAAAGCCTTATCAAGAACTTGCTATTCATCTGAAGCCACTCTAATCCCCTCTGGTTTGATGCAAATTCATTTCATTAATAATTAACAGTACTGGCAGTGCTTTCCATCAGTCCCTGTTATTGGTCTGTATTCCACTTTGCTGAACCTCAGAGAAATCAGGGTCAAACCAAAGGAGAAAAGAAAACAAGAGAGGCAGCATTTGGCACTCTTCCACCCACCTCAACCCCTTTGCAGAAAGCAAGCTAACTATTGAAGCAATAAATATTGACATTATCTGTGAGGCAGTGTGGATGATCCCTGTAGTTCTTAAATATTACATCTTTAATGATCTCATTCAACTTTGACAGTGTGACTTTAAACCTTCATTTTTCATAGATACTATAGATCTGTGGTTCCTAGGCTTGGCTATGAATCAGAGTTACTTCTAGGACTCAAAATATACTTTTAATATATAAATTTAGCAAATTAAATTTACTACAGCTGAAAAGTGATGTGCCTTTTGACTTAACAGTTTCATTTTGAGGCATATTAACAATAAAGAAAGACATATATGTGTAACAAATAATGTACCAGGATGTTCACAGTAGCATACAGTAGTACCTAAGAGGAAGCTACAAAATGATCAATAATAAAATGGAAAGTATATTTTCACACAATTGGATAACATTCAGAGCATAAATGGATGGCAGTCAACTATACACAATAATAGAGAAGACTCTCAACATGTGAAAGATTGTGGCTAAAACTTAAACTCATGTGTATAAAAAAAACGTCAAGATAAAAGCCTGACTTGACATACTTGGTCTTTATACCTAAACAAAGAACAAAAGCAAAGCTAATCTACAGCATTAGGTTAGTCGAGACAGTGGTTAGTATTGGAGGTTAGTGATTAGAAGGGACTTTAGGGTATCTATATTATCTTTCAATAAAAGGTTAAAATCTATAATTTTCAAAAGCCTCTACACATATCCTCACATTCCCTCAAGTTCCCATATTCCATAGCTATGAGCATCATCCCAATTATCTCTAGCTTTTACCACTCTTCCAGGGTTTACAATAGACTTTGATGGTAAAGCCATCTGAATCTACTGGCATCTGCATGATATTAAAATTAGTCATTGAAAAAGCCCAATCAGTTTATTGAACAGAGGCACAAATTGACTGGTGTAGGAGGTCCTTCTGTCTATGTGCTGCTTTCATTGGCTAATGAGTAAAGAAACTGTCCTGGCCTGTTGATAGGGCAGAACTTAGGTAGGCAGGGAAGACAGAACTGAATTCTGGGAGGAAGAAAGCAGASTCAGAGAGATGCCATGGAACTGCCACTAGAGTAAGATATGCTGCTGAAACTTAGCCAGTAAGCCACTGCCATGTGGCAATACACAGATTAA
>LOJH01038811.1:0-14634 GCA_001685095.1 Ellobius talpinus | reverse complement strand
GCAGAAGGAGGGAGATCATGAGCAAGGAAGTCAGGACCGTGAGGGGTGCGTCCAGTTGAAGAGGGCAAGGAATGAGAATATGAGCAAGGAAGACAAGACCATGATGGATTCACCCAGTGAAACAGTTTGCCTGAGTTAGAGCTCACCAACCCCAGCCAGACTGGGAAGGAACAAGCATAGGATCAAACTATTTCCTCTGAATGCTGTTGACATTTTCAGGGCTGAGGAAAACTGAGGGGTAACTGAGAGTGGCACCAGGATTCATTCCTACTGCGTATACTGGCTTTTTTATTCTCTTTGAATGTACACCGTGCTCAGTCTAGATATAGTAGGGAGGGCCTTGGACCTTCCACAAGGCAATGTGCCTTACCCTCTGTGAGGATTAGATGGGGGTGGGGTAGGAGGGTGTGTGGAGAGAATGGGAGGAGGTGAGGGACTGGGAACTTGAATTAGTATCTTTTAAAAAATCTAATAACTTAAAACAAAAGAAAAATTATATTCAGATATTTTGCAGAAAGTGTTTATTAGCTGTAGGTATTTCCAAGTAGGATTTTTAGGATAATTTCTGTATTTGACATATCATTGCAAGCTTTCTTATTGGCCTATCTTTGGGCTACCGTATTACAAATAATGACCCGGACACTTAACCCATATATTTTTAAAACTACATTCTGCCACATAGCTTGGTTATTTCTTCTTAGTATGGCACATCCAACTTCTTCCCAGTCTGTTGGTCAAATCCTGTGCTTAGTGTCCTCCTCCCAGTTTGTTTGTCTCGGCCTGGAATTCCCACATATTTTCTTCTGCCTAGCTAGGCAGTTTAGCTCTTTATTAAACCAATCGTAAGGTGCCTTAAAAATGACAGAGACAGATGGCTGCCTGGAAAGTAATCCAAAGTTTTCTGCAATGTTGGAACATCCATCATCAGTCTTCAGGCCTACACTATCTGATAGACTTTTCAGCAAAATTGGTATTTTGAAGGACTCTCCTACCTTGTCTTGGCAAAGTTTGGCAGTCACTTCTTTTACATCCTGCTTGTCTAGGTTGCACAATATACTGTCAGCAGTCAAGGTAAAGGCAGTTTCTTACCCGGGAGCTAACTTTTGCATAATAAATATAAACTCCACATGGAGGTTCTTCAATGTCTATCATGCTATTTTGAAAAAAATTGGTGCTGTCAGGAGCAGACATGTCTCACTGTCATGAATAGTCTTGTGTTATCAAAACATTTTAAATGTCATATCCTATAGTTTTCTTTAGTGTTTGAAGACCACCCATCTACCTAAAATATGCATCTGTTTAAGTTTAAAAACATACCTAATATGACTACAATTTATTATAAATAACTAACTACTAACTTGTAATTTTTAATTGTACATTATATTTTTAAAGGAGCTGCATAGTTATAATACCTTAGAGAAGAGCAGAAACATATATACAGCATAAGAAAAATAATCTTAAATTTGTGTCACTATATAAAAACCCATACCAATATAAAATATTTGTGATTAATTCTTGATTTTAGTTTAAAGTAAATTCAATAATATACCTTTTTGTTCTATCATTTTTATATCCCCTTTCTATCTTCTCAAAAAGAGATCTCTGAATCTAACCTACTTTGTTTAGGTTTCTCCATTACCATGATCTAGAACAATTTGCAACCAGTCTGTCTAGACAATGATAAACATCCATAATCCATTGAATGAGAAAACAAAAATAATCTAGCCCACTTTTTGAAAATGCCAATACCTTGTTCTCTAGACTGCTTTCTGTTGTCTGGGGGCAATAACATCTCCAGGAGACCTTAAGAAAATTGGGGAAATGGTCGAGTCCTGGGGGAGTTAACTGAATTATATTTGTTTAGTCTCCAAAATGATGTAAAAGTGTAGAGCTTATTTGAAGGGTTAGCCCAAGCAGTCTGTAAAGCTCATGGGAAAGTTGAGAACTTATTTGAAGAGTTGGGGAGTCTGGAACATCTCAACTATCAACTATTGAAGTTGTTCTGAATGCAGAATTTTGAGGAAACTGTAACAGAGGCATTCTGAGAGGTTGGATCACTTAGGCTACTTGTTTCCATTGTGTGTCTGTTTTTTTATTTTCTTTTTTTGAAAATGATATTTTAAAGGCAGCACATATAGCTGTATTAGCACAAATATGAAATGTGTGGTGTGCACAAGTCTTCTAAAGAGGGTTTTGTTTTGTTTTCTTTTCTGAAGTTTGAAGGTGAAAAGTGTCTGGTATCTTTTTATTCCCATTTGCACTGTATAACCAAATGGTAACATAAATCTCTATCCATGACATACACAAGGATGACCTATAAAATAAGTCATTAGCACTCTATAATCATCCAGTTTCAGGGATGCTTTCATGTAGAAGGACCAGCATGTACCTCACCTGTCTTGTAGTCTTTCTTCATCTTTTTCTTCATGTCTGTAGTCAATATTTTGGGAGGTCTGCCCCAAGCAAAACTGATTTTTATTCATAAGGAAGAAATCCATAGCTTTTTTTACCCCTGTGGAAACAAAAGCAAAAGCTCTCCCCTAATACAACACATTTTCTGACTTTCATTCTTATTTTTAAAATATATACATTGGTTCAATTTAGCTGTTTCCATAATACATTGTTTCTCAGAAGATACTGTTTTTTGTTCATTAGTATTTAAAAAATTTAAAGTCAACAAAACACCATAAAGGATCAAGATCCCTATGTATTTCCAATCTTTATGTGGCTTTTTCTTTTTACTTTACTCTCTCTTTACAGAATTTATTACTTTTAAACATTTAATTTTTCTTTTTTGGATATTTCTTCAATTCATTTATTGTTCACAACTTAAGCTATATACCCATTGAACATAATAACATTTATCTTACCTTATTTTAAAACCATATTATAAAACTTGCAGTTTTCAATGAGTTAAACAATCATAACACCAATAGACACACAAGTGCTCATCAGTGTTCAACCCTTTACAAAGAATTATGGGAAAGTAAGGAATGTTGAAAATAGGAAAAGAATCTCCCCCAAGGAAGAGCACATGAATTGGTTATCCCATACAAAATGGTCTGCCATGAAATCACATATACACGTAATATAATATATATGAGCAGGTTTTATTTAGGAATGTGTGTAGTATATGCATATGCATATTCATATATATATATATATATTTGTAACAACAATTCATTAAAAAGAAGAGGCCATGAATTTGAAAGAGAGCAATAATGTGTTATATGGGAGGATATGGAGGTAGAAAGAGGAAGGGAGAAATGATGTAATTATAATCTCAAAAATAAAAGAAAAATATATAATATTAACAAAAAAACTTGCAGCTTCTTTTATAATTTTTCTGGATAATCTTTGAGATGTACTCATTTTCTTTTTTTAACTTTAGTTTCTATTTATTTTTTAGGTTTTCACAACATCCATCTCCGTTCCATTCACTTTTCTGTTCCTTAGTATCTTCCATCTGCCTTTGCAACACACCCCCACTCAGAAAAATAAAATAAAATCTGAGAGGAAAAGAAAGAAAAATCAAATGTGTCATGGAAGCTGGAGTGTGGCAGTGAGTCCCTCAGTGAAACCTCGTATCCATATATCTTTACTTGCAAGTCTTCATTGCAAAGAATCATGGGTCTGGTTCAAGGCCTCTGGTTTCTGCTACACTATCAATGCTAGGCTCTCACTAAAACATCTCTTAGTTATCCTGTTGTTGCCATGTCATGGAGATCCACCAGTTTTAGGTCTGCAGGATGAGTACCTTCATGTGTACCAGCAGATCACAGATGGCATGGATATTTGGGTGGACCAACTAATTCTGGGCCTGAGTAGATACATGGTTGGTTAGCCTGCCAGCTCTCCCTTGTCCTCAAAACCATGGTGAGCTTTCCTGCATTGCCCTGGCTAGATCATCCTTTGCAGCGATGAGCAAGTGTCAGGGCCAATTCTCCTTCTTTCATATCCTCAGGGTTAGTTCTCTCACACCTATACCTTCAGGGCCAGCTCAACTGTTTTGTCCAGGTGTGGCAGCAGAGGGACCACTCTCCAATGTATTGCAGCTGATGAGGAGTAAAGCTAGCTCTACAACTCTTTTGACATTGGAACCAGTTCTCCCACCAACTTCAGGCATGGATACGTATGAAGATGGTGTGGGGGAGGGAATCTCTCCCCCACCCATCCTGCTACATGACAAATGAGTAATGGGGACAGCCTTCCCATACTCACAACTTCAGGGTGGACTCACTCATGCCTCTGCCAACAGAATTGGCTCTATTGTGCTGCCCAGGACATGTGCTCAGCTGTGTTCATAGCAGCATTATTTTTCATTAACCAGAACCTGAAACAACCTAAATGCCCCTTGACTGGAGAATGGATAAGGAAAATGTGGTACATTTACACAATGGAGTACTATACAGCAGAAAAAAAATTAATGACATCTTGAAATTTGTAGACAAATGGCTGGATCTAGAAAACATCATATTGTGTGAGGTAACCCAGACCCAGAAAGACAAATAAAGTATGTACTCACTCATAAGTAGCTTTTAGACATAAAGCAAAGAAAAACCAGCCTACAGTTCATAATCCCAGAAAATTTAGACAACAAAGAAGACCTTAAAAAGAGGCATACATGGATCGAATATACATGGAAAGTAGAAAAAGACAAGATCTTCTGGGTAAATTGGGAGCATGGGAACCCTGGGAAAGGCTAGAATAGGGGAAAGAAGGGAGAGCAGTAGAGAAAAATATGTAGCTCAATAAAAACAAGTTTAAAAAGAAAAACAATAGAGAAGGTCCTTAAGAAAGAAAAAAGTCAAAATATTACATACATTTCATATTTTTGAAAATGAGACAACCCATATTTGTGTATACTAGGAGTACTCACATTATAAGATATTTCCTTAATATGATAATCAGTTTGACTTAGCAATTTAGCAGAACCTATACTCAACTGGGGAGGAAGTCTCAGTGAAGGGTTGCCTAGATTGTGTTGGCCTGTGAGCCTGCTTGTGAAGAGCTGTCTTGACTGCCTTAGTTGATGTGGGAGACCCATCTAGAAAGTGAACATAATTCTTCCCTGGTTTGGGGCCCTGGATTGTGTGAGGGTAGAGAAAGCTAGC
Source organism: Ellobius talpinus (assembly GCA_001685095.1). NCBI lineage: Eukaryota > Metazoa > Chordata > Mammalia > Rodentia > Cricetidae > Ellobius > Ellobius talpinus. The sequence continues at coordinate 9,520 of LOJH01038811.1, read as the reverse complement.
TGAGAATGAGGAAGGCATGAATTTATTTTTTCTCATCTCTTGAGTGTGATGTTACTAGCTTCTTTGATTTTCTTCCTTGACCTTCCTAGCATGATGAATTATGATCTGAAGTCTATAAGCCAAATAAATCCTTTCTCCTCATAAAAAACAGCTAAAACTCCAAACACTCATCAGCAAAATCCTTTCCCAAATCTATCCCTATTTGTGAATTGAGTATAACTGAATACCATCATATTATAATGAGGTATGGATATTTACTACATTCTATCTTTGAGCTGGAGCTTTCCATCCTGGATGTCAGTGAGAGAAAATAAATGAAACAGACAAACCTCCATCTTCTCCACGAGCACATAAAGTGTGTGAATATAGGGAGTGTGCATGTGCTAAGAGTTTTATTTTATTTCCACAATCCATTCTGTAATGCACTTTGATACAGAAACCTAAGATCCTCGTGAAATTGTCAGCACTGTTTCTATTTCCAGGGACAAGGAGCTCAAGTCTTCAGCCCTCATGCTCCTCCGCACTCCAGCACCAGTCAGGCAGGCCTTTATTTCAGTATGAGTTTCAGGATCACATGTTCATTTCTACTGACTCCAACTTTCTCCCCAGGAGAGAAGAAAGGTCCTGAGGCTGTGTTTAACTGAGTATAGGTTGGGTCTGAGTTTATTTTTTAACACCAAAGAGCAAAGTGAGTCTCATCTAATAGATTCAGGGAAGTAGAGGTTCTCATGAGTAATTTGGGATTATATTAAGAAGACAGAAGACATGTAAGATAAGTCTTCCTCTCATATATAATTCTACTTTGTTTTGTCTCCTATACTTCCTTCACCCCATTATTTCTACTAATGTTTTACCATTCTCCATACAGTCCAAGATAAATGCCATCTCTTTTAATTTCTAAAATGGGGAAATTTCACTTTCTTCCTAATGTTCCCTTTGTTTTCTCAGATGTACAACTTCCTCTCTATATCAAGAGTGATTGAAAGCATGTACAGATATATGCCATTATCAAAATTTTTACTCTAATCATGTCTGGAGACCATGACACATCCAGTCTACCTAGTCCTGCAAAACTGAAGGAAATTAGCAAAATATTAAAACACGCAGTTTGTAAAATGATCCTTTCTCCTTTTTAGGAGTCATATAAAAAGTAACATGAGAACAAATCATGAGTTTCTTTCTGATGAATTATCACTAATAAAACAAAATTGAATATTCAACTAAAGTTTAATCCATGGGAATGTCACATTAGTCTTAAAAGTAATACTGTCCACCTTAAAATGAACAGACCATCATAATACCATCTCAGTGTATATCTATTTGAAGTGAAATACAGTTTGTAAAATGTAAATTCATACAGCACCATGGATACACATATTCTAAGAGATTTTCTTCAACTGTGTTCTAGATCTTGACTGTGTGACTCAAAGGTGATAGAATTGGCTTTAGACAGGAGCTTGGGCAACTTCTCTGTAGAGATGGAGAACAATGATGTGGGCAGTTGTACATATCCCCGAGTTCTGAGATGAAAAACTAATTCCATCTAATCTGTTCTCTCAGTTCAACAGTGGTAGGCATTTTGAGAAAGATCATGTTAGCTATTTCTTAAGTGTCATTCTTTTTCTCCAACACTGGCAATTTCAAAACCCCACACACTATGAATACTTAACAAATAACCTGTGCTTTTCAAGCCCTTTCATTATTCTTGTCACAGAATAAGAAACCAACAACTATAAATTAATATGACATCTTCACACTTCTTAAGTGTATTCTAAGCCTGGTGGAGCTTCTTTAAAAAGAGGAACAGAATGTTTTTCTCTACCACTTTACTGACATCAAAGCACTCCACTGACTTTGGAAGAAAAACTCAACTTTACGGAAGATATAAGCAAGAAATTCTATCTTACACTGTGATGATTTGTGTCTCAGAAAAACGCAGATTAAAATAACATTTGAACATGATCTGGATTCAATATCTATTCACCTTATTCAATTTTTGATTTTTACTATTCTTATTTATTTAAAGTCATCCTTTAAAGTGTCCTCAGTCTTTGAAGCATTTTGTTTAGTTTTGAAAGGTACAAAACCTTTGAAAATAAAACCAAATAATCTGTCATATTTCACAAGAATATTTACTGTTAAAGGATATATTTTTAGAAAGTATTGTATTTTTCTATTTCCTTCAGAAATGAAAATAGTTTAAGGTAAAATTTGGCTTCCCATAAAATTAACTTATCTTTATCCCTTATTAGAATATCACATTTATTTCTAGAGCCTATTGTGAACTTCAGTTATATGAGGCACAGTTTGCAGCATGTCGTAAGCCGAGGAGACATTTAAAATAATCTGTCTATATTAGCAGTTTTCAACCTGTGTGTCACAAAGCCATGGGAGTCAAACGACCATTTCATGCGAGCTGCTGAAGACCCCTGGAAGCCACAAATACTTACCTTACAATTCTTAACAGTAGAGAAAATGTAATAGTGAAGTAAAAATGAAATAATTTTATGGTTAGGGGCTCACCACAACATGAGGAACTGTGTTAAAGTGTCTCATCATTTAGAAAGTTGAGAGCCAATGCTCTATACAGATTTGCTGTACATAATGCCAAACACAAACAAGCATCTAAACTTTTTTAGGAAAACAGTATGACTGTGTTTTAACAGCAAGATGACAAAGCAATCTCACTGACTCAGATACAAGCCAGGAAGCAAGGCTGTGTGGATATTCCAAATGTGTCATTTGGTGAGGTTAAATTAAGACTTTCTGTGCTATTTACCATGATTCCATTGTGAATGCAACTTTAGCGATCCATCGAGTCAAGGCCACAGCATTGCTCATTGAGATGAAGCATGCCACTCCCAGGTTAGTATTACTGCCTTACACCAACTGTTTCTAGAGACAGAGGCTTTGAAGTTCACTAAAGATACGCCTGCTCATCTTTAAAGTGGCAGGGGTGACACCTGCCCCTGGCAGACAGCATTTTACAAAAATGTCACAGCAATATTTCTGGACTTCCATGCCCTTTCAGAATCTCTCTTCTAATGAGACGAGAATCTACTTAGCCTCCCCTTGAATCTGTACAGGAGTTCATGCCTTTCAACACAAAGTATGGGACAGTAATTATCACAGGACTTTAAGGTCATTTCATGAAAGGTGTTACAACTGCCTATTGGCTCTCTCCTTTAGGTATGTCAACTTTTGACTCTATGAGGCACACCATGAGAAGTGCTTGAACCTGCTCATAAAAGGTGCCTGATATGAGACCCTAATCCCAAACCACTTGACCAAGCAGCTTTTGAATTCTCAATCCCTAGAGATACTGAGAGAAAATAATAGATTATTAATAGTTATTAGGCATTAGTGATGTTTTATTATATAACAATAAACAACTATTTACTGCTTTGTAATTTATAAAGTCTATTTAACTTTTCAGAGTCTACTGCCAATAATGAGCAGATCTCTACTAATGTGATACCACGTGTTTTGCATTTCTCTTCATTTCCTCATCCACTGCCTCCAATATTTCCCAATAAAAAGAACCCACACTTCTCTATAATGAAATTTTCAAGTGTCTGTTTCAGATTCTCTTTTAAGAATAATTTTTGTAAAGCAAAATAAAACATTTAGAGAGGAAAGGTGAAGGGTGCATATTTCATTTCTTTTTAATAAACTGGGGAAAGATCTCTAGATGAATAAACTATGCCACCTTTGCTTTGACTGGGAGAGTAACACAGTAACCATGGCCACACAATAAAATGGAATTAGATGTGCTATTTGTTTATGTGTTTGTGTGTATGTATGTTTATGATGTCTTATAGATATGCATGTATACTTGCACATTTGCGTATGTATGTGGGAAAGATGGGGTTTGGTATTCTGTGCATTTATCAGTAGTGGTCCATTTGGAGACAGGCACTATCACTGAACCTGGAACCCAAAAATTTGCTTAAGCTGGCTGACCTATTTGGCTCCAGGAAGCCATCAGTGTTTGCCCCTACCCCAGCTGTGGCGATATATGCACTGCTTTGGTAATTGACACATTTTAACAAACAAAACTTATAATATTTTACATCTAACCCAGCCATTTTTCTTACTGCTGGAGATTGAACATTGGGCCACATGCAGGATATGTAGGCACTCTATCACCGAGCTATAAATAACTCCAGGCCCATTAATCATTTCTGACACAACAGATAATATACCAAATGTTGTATAAACTACAAAAGGATGCAAACATACAGACAAAATTATAAAAGATAGTCCTTTTATGCTATTCTAATTACTCTTCCTTTGCTATGACAAGATATGCAGACAAGAGCAGCCTAAGGAAAGAATGGTGTATTTTGGCTCACATTGCAAAGGTGTAGGCATGTTATCATGGCAGGGGAGTCCTGGAAGCAGAAACTTGAGGCGGTTGGTCACACTGGGCTCATTCAGGAAGCAAAGAGTTTAACTTCAGCTTGCTTTATCCTTTAAAAACAGTACCTCAGTCCAAGGAATGGTTCTTTCTCCATTTGGACTGTTTCCCACTTCAGTCATCCCAATCAAGAAAATCCCTCTCAGGTGTGCCAGGATGCCCGGTTCCTAAGTGATTGAGGCTTGGTAAAGCTGAAAATACGTATTAACCATTATGCCTGTCTTGTACCATATGTGGTCATTTAGGAGAGATGTCAGTCTACATGTACTGGCCATGCTAAATCAAGCTGTAGACAAACTGTTTTGCATGGGAAATGGAAGAATTATGAGCTCTTGTTCCTGAGGTAACCAGCTAGATGAATGAACATGAGGTGACAAGTCAGAATGATTCAAAGCATAAAATAATAAAAATACCAATCTCTGACCAATTATGCATCTAAGTGTGATGTTGCTGTCTAGAAAAAGTCAATGAGAAAGAGAAAATACTAATGGTCCTTAAGGGTAAAAGCTTCTCTCCCCTCTCATATGCCATTTTGAGAATTAATAATTATGAAATTGTTCTGTCTGCAGTTGAACTGCATTGAAGATTATAGCAACCTTCGTATGATGTCATTAGAAATACTTTTATTCTCTTAGTGCTAGGGACAACACAGTAATTTAGCCTGAAATATTGTGTACTTCACCTCAACTCTCAAATGGAATAAGGGCAGTATCTTTTCTCATACGCATGACTATTTCTGTTTGAAATGAAGAATGCAATAATAATAATAATAATAATAATATATTTTATAAAATAATTTAGATGAAATTTTTTAAAGAAAATGCAAATAAAAAGCATTGAGCAATCCTCTGTTCATGGTGGGCACTTTAAACATGCGACTTCTGGTGGGTCAATCATGTGTACAAACATGGGGAGCACAAAATGGGTTTATCCCTGCAAGAGGCTAATTCTTGATCAATAGTTGCCTACTGTTATTTATATAGGGCTGGACCCCATGAAAATTTCCCCTTCCTCTGTTAACACACTTATTGCTATTGTTTTCGTCTTATATATGTAGCCATTTCTAGGAGAGGCATTTTTACAGCAGACTTCCTGCTGTATTCTGAATCTTTCTGCTCCCTCTTCTGAGATGTTCTTTGGTTTTTAGACCTAGAAGTTGTTACCTGTCAGTGGCAACCAACTACAGTCTAAATGGACTTAAGACTCACTCAACAGGAGAGGAATCATACCTCCTAAGGGAAACTTAGCCAGCTTCTCAGGACTACTAAGGTATGAGCCTTAGAAAAGTATCTGCTATCATCACTTTGTTAGGCCAACATAATTTATTATTATATTTTAAATACTATCATTATACCTACAGATAATTGTAACTACCTCACCTCACCTCATTAGAAAAAGCTTAACTTTAAAACAAATGGAGACCATCACACAAACACACACAAAAAACCCCACAACTAACCACAATGCCAAGGTCATCCACTCACAAAGAGCCTAACTCCAATGAATATAAATAGCTCAATATTTTTATTGAAAAATTGAAGCTAAGAATTGATGTGAATTTACTGTAGTCACGGAGTTAGTGACAGAACTGGAAAAATAGTGAACAAGTAAGTAGGTAAACAAATAAGTAAGTAGATTCAAACATTGTTGACTGAGTTTTCTGTCCTGCCCAGTTCCCAAAACTGTTAAGTCCCAAAGAAATCACACAGAGGTCTAATTAACTATTAACTGATTGGCCCATTAGCTCAGGCTTCCTATTAACTCTTATAACTTATATTAGTCCATTATTCTTGTCTAGGTTAGCCATGTGGCTCAGTACCTTATTCTGCTTCTTCTGTGGCTGGGCCAGGACTGCAGAGAAATGGGCTTCCTTCTTCCTAGAATTCTCCTGTTCTCCTTGACCTGCCTCTACTTCCTGTCTTGTTGTCCCACCTATACTTCCTGCCTGGCTACTGGCCATGGCAGAATACAGACCATTGTCCCACAGCAAAACATCTTCACTTAAAATGCTTTATCTAATCATGTTGATTTGACTTTCAAGCCTTATATCTTGATTATCATCAATATCATCAATCCCAATACTCAGGGATACATCAACATTTTCTCACATGTTCATCATTTCTTAACCTCCTTTCTCAGAAATTGTTCTCCTTTTTTTCAATCCATCTCTGGTGCATAATACACACAGCCCTGTGTTTCCACCTTGCTTAGTTCAGTACACTGGAATCCTACATGTTAGCTTTACACAGAACGACCATATCTTACAAGTGGCAGAAGGTGGCTATGAGACAATCAGGAGCCCATGTTGTGCTCAGGCAGACCCTGGCATACAGTCACAAGTAGTGACAAGAGACTGTTCTCCATCCAAGTCTTCAGCACAGTGTGTATTGATGAGTGGCAGCTCACATGTGCAAGGGAAACACGAGCTTAGCAGTAGGAATGGCAACAGCTGGGGACATTCTAACATATTGGTACATCTAAGACACAGAGGAAAAAAAACAAAATTTTGAGCAAGTTCATCAGTTTCCTCTTCTCAGTTGTGTGTTTTGCTTTTCTTAAGCTTCTTTAATGGTGGAATCAGCTCGTTGACTGACCTCTGTCTTCTCCATCCTGAGTATTTCATCTGAAATACTAGACTGATTTTCACAAAGATCCATAATGTAAAGCCGAGTTTAAAAGGCAAAGAGTCAAGGGTCCATGAGGAATTTTGAGTAGGACAGTCAAGTAACAGGGACACTGGCACTACAATTAAATAGCCTTGAGGAACTGTAAATAGCCGATGTGAACAGCAGGCTAAGAGATCTGTCCTTCAGAGAGCTGCAGCTGCACTGCACAGGGCTTTGTTCTGGATGACTTTCTACTTCTCAGAGCTGTTTGGTACATGTGTCATGTGTGTCCTTACGAACTCATGATCTAATGTCCTTGACTCTCATTGTATCCAGAAAGTTAAACAAAATCCTTCTAACCCGAGATGAGGTACCCATAGTATGATAAAAATATCTAAAGTAATTAAACATGATTGAGTAAATAGTTTGCTAATCAATTATCTGCCATACATGGAACAAAGTTAAAAAAAAGTGTGAATGATCAAAGAATCTTAAATTTAAAGTTTCCCATCTTGATAAATAATCTTACTATATAACCAAGATAGAAAGTAAGTGTTAAATTTTTCTAGACAATAAGTTAAATGTTGAAAGTGAAAAGTCTTAATTCCTAATCACCCATTAATTTCTTAAAATCCTTTCCAATGTAACCTCCAAATAAATTCCAATTCGCTCTTTCACCTGTGCGCACATCTTCTGTCTCCACTGCCATTTCTCGCCTGGCTCGGTGCAGTCTGCACTCTTCATTCATTGCCACCAGCCCAATTTCCCACAATGTCTAGCATTATCATTAAAAGCCACACGTTATCATATTGTCTTAACCTTTTCCCATTTGGTCCCTTTCTTAGTCTACAATTCAGTTTAGTGCCTTTGCCAGAGCAAAATGACTTTTCCTCCGTCTTTTCTTTTACTTTAAATCACTTTTCCCCTAGTAGTTCCCAGCATTCCTAGAATTACACAATGTAAGTTCTTCCATTCATGTAGTTCTACTTAAAATCGTCTTCCTCGCAGACCAATCCTGAGCTCCAAACTCATTCTAAGTGGCCCTCCATTACTGCCTTTTTCCAGCCATTGCATCTATGTCTGACATGATCTATTTCATTTGGTTATTATTACCTCCATTTTCTAGGGTCTAACTCTACAGAAGAAGGGAGTCTGGTTTGTTTACTTGGTATCACTATGATTAGTACTTATGACTGTTCACAGTTTGCAGTTATAGTCTATGGTTTTTAGATAAGTGAATGAATTAAAAAGACTTACAAAATGGGAGATACTAAAGAGATGTAAATAAAAGGACAAATACCACAAGATTATAATACATTTTATTTTAAAACAAATGTATCGCAATACTTTATAAAACATGTACACATTATACAAATATTGCATTAGTTATTTTGATACACTGTTGTATGTAGTCATACAGAATAAAGGTATAGTATTTTTACAAACATTGATTTATATTTATTTATGAATTGTTAGAAAAGATGTAAAATTTGATTATATTATCAAAAGAAAGGGTTGGTTGAGCTTAGTTTCTTTTGTATAATTAAATTAATTTTATTTTATATCCTAAACACAATTTCCCCTACCTCCTCTTCTTCATACCTTCCCCCTACCTCCTCTCTGTCTCCATGGGAAGCCTGCCCCTTTCTGAGTTTGGCTTTTTAAAATAAGAACTAACACTGGCCATAGTAACATCAGTCCTTTAGGAAGGCAAAGAAAACATGATCTAATCCTTCCTAATTGTCACTCATGACTGCTGTCTTGAGGATTAAGTTTTCAGTACATAAACTTTGAGAAACATTTACAAACTATAGTAGACATCCCTCTTAATTTTGTATAACTTACTGCATACTCTATTCTCAAGTGTGGACATTAAGTATAGCACTGCTGGATCTGGTAAGCAGCCTGATGGCATAAAATACTCTTCTTTATGGAGCTGAATAGACCTTAGCATAATTTAATGACTTTGGGACTTCACGCTTTGCACTTCTGTAGACCTTAGATTCTCCCTAAGAAACCATATTGACTGATAAGAGTATTGGGATGCTCAATAAAATAGCATCTGTAGAGGTGGAACAATGTTCAGCATTCTGTCCTCTTCGTCTCCATTTCGGACTCAGTTCTGACCCTAGTCAAGGGGTCCTATTGATTAATTCATCATGTCTGGGCTTTAGCTTTACAACTTCAATAATAGTATAATCATCAATGTGAGCTTCAAAAGATTCGTAAGAACAAAGTCTGTTTCCTGTTTGCATCAGACTGTTTACTTCAGTGTTTCTGAGAATTCTATCTTTAGCTACTTCATCAGAAGCAAATGGTTGTTACTTTGGCGACATCCTTAAATGAACATGTGCAAGGGATTTAGCAAATAATCTAAGACTTTTTTATAAAATGTCTTGAATATGATGTAGAACATCTGTGTTTGAAAAGTAAATTTGGGGGGCTGGAGAGATGGCTCAGAGATTAAGAGCACTGACTGCTCTTCCGGAGGTCC
>LOJH01038810.1:12158-27805 GCA_001685095.1 Ellobius talpinus | reverse complement strand
AGAATGGGGAGGGAATTGGGAGGAGGGGGAAAATTTTTTAATAACAATAAAAAAAGTGTCTGAAATTAAAAAAACAAAAAAAAACAAAAAAAAAGAAAAATGGGAAGCCCAAAGGCACAAAGATTTAGGGAATATAATATGTGACTGGAAGTAAGCAGAGCTGGTAATCATATATGACAGAGGATCAAAGCTTGAGATTGAACCCTGGGTCTGACATACTGTGTTCCCTCTCTGACCCTGGACATCAGAAGCAGTTTTTCTGAGAGTCAGTAGTCTCGTGTAGAGATTGCAGAAAATGAAACCCTTGCTTTGTTTGCCTAGACAATCTTGTCTTGAGGACAAATAAACAAAGTGCATGTTCGATTCTTGTAAATTGTAAAGCACTAACACTATTTGTTATTATCCTTATTTGAAAAGTTCCCAAATCATATGTCAATTCCTATTGAACCAAAAGAAGGATCTATTTCTTTATCCTGTCCTTGTTCTGAAAGCTTAGACGTCCCCTGCCCCCGATATCCTACAAAGGACCACATTCAGGTATATGGCATAATTAGGAAAGGCAGAAAAACAGCAGTGTCTCGGATGTTTGGTGCCAATGAACAAGACTTCCCAAAGCTAGGCTTTTCCTAATAATGGCAAACCCTCTAACATGGCCCATTCTCCCAGTTGCCTAGTCAGCTCAGAAGATGGGGAGACACCCCTTTGAATATTTACATGGAGCATTAGCTTCCTATGTTCACTATAAATGAGGTTCATCAACACTATGTACTGACTTGAACTTGCTAATTCTCCTTTGGCAGCCTTACATATACTCGAAGAGCTGCCTTTAGTTTGCAGAGTATCCAGATTTAAGAGATAAAAATACAGAATTTATAGTTGTATTTAAATCAAATGTTTATATGGGCTGTACTGAAAATACATTTGATGTTTGTATGAAATTCAAATTTAAGAAAGTGTTCTGTGTTTGATTAGGCATGCTGGCCTGACAGTAATCTCTGCTCCAAGATGTCTAAGCTGATTTAATTTTTAATTATTTGTGTGCACAGATCTCTGTGTTTGAGTGCATTTGAGTGCAGGTGTCTGAAGAAGCCAGAAGAGGGAACCTGACCCCCTAGAGCTGGCATGACAGGCAGTCATGAGCCACTTGATATGGAATTCAGTTCTTCGAGAGCTGAGCCATCTCTCCAGCCCCCCAGCTAGATCATTTTGCTCTTGCGTATCCAGAAGAGGGAACTGAGGGACTTGAAGATGAACAGCAGCTGGGGTGTAGGTGTGTAATGGTGGCTCTCTGTGACAAGCAACAGCAAACTCATATTCTGGGGAGTTCTTTTTCTGCCCTCCGTGGACTCGTTCCTCAGTTGTGTTTTACCTTCTCTCTCTTCAGCCCAAGTTTGCCCGAGTTTTATTCATTTTCCCTTACACTCATACAGCCTTACAGCTCTCCAGAGAGTCATTTGACAAGCCCATGGGAGACAACTCTGTTTCTCAAACAAGGCTTCAGGCTCATGGCAGTTATTACTGATCTTCTGTGGAAATTCATACGGCATTGAACAGAGCAGGCACTTTGTGAATGTATTTTGAATAAAGAAGTCACCCCCACCCCCATCGTACCCCCCATAAAAAAAAGAAAGGGAGAGATCCACAGAGCTAGAAGGAATGAGAATTGTCCCTTGAAGAATTAAGGATTTTTCTAACCAAGAATGGTATGAACCTCTGCAGTCCTAGAATCCAAAAAGCTGAAGCAGTAGGGTGATGCAGCACAGCAAGACTTTGTATAAAACACAAACAAATGTAAATAAATAATGGAAGAAAGTCAAATGTTTTCTAACTATGAGAGGATATGACGAAGGTTTTGTCATTTTAGCTGGCTTCTGCATAATCCAAAGTCAGCCTAAAAATCTTGAACTGCTGTTAATCATTTTCTTCCTTAAATAGAAATTCCCGGTTGAAATGGTCCACTTTAGATAACAGAGCAGTGTTCCAAGTTCAACAACATAATCCTTTCCTAGTTTTAAGATCTATACTTTTTTATTAATCCTCTTCTTCAATTACACCAAGGAGATTGCTTTTCCTTGTTTTAAATCCTTTTTCATTAGGAAGCCTGCTCTTGAATAGATATTGGCTTTGAATGTCACTTTCACAGAAGGGTACATTTGCTTAAAGAAAAGTGCTATACTCATTCTATATGGCATGTTTATGAGTTTGCGTGTAATGTTATTGGTTCACACAGTGATAGTTGCATGTACAGATCTGCATGATTCAGGCTTGTGCAAAAGATATGAAGCTAATGATAGTGATAAATAATGCAGGTTATGTTTTAAAAACAGATTTGGATATATACATATTTTATTTTACCTTTAGCAGTATTTTATTAATTCTTAGAGAAGTTCATACAATATCGTTTAAACATATTCATCCCCATAACCACACTCTGTAATCCTCCCTCCCTTCAAATCCAACTTTGAGTTTTCCGCCCATTCAGTCAAGTTTGTATTACTCAACCAATATTCTAAGTGGTGCCTGCCCTGGCATGTGGTTGACTTCTCAGGGGGTCACATCATTAAGGAAAATCAACTCTTTGTCTCATAACACTTATACACTTATACACATATTTTGATACATCTCTGTGCCAATTATTGTCTCATGTGACCAAAAGTAAAGCCTCACAAAAAGTTTTGAAAAATGTGTGAAAGTACAAACTAAAGATTCTGCATATTCTGTGGAAGAAATACATATTTGCAAGCATAACTTGTTAAAATACCATGTTAAAATACCAATTAAACAACATCTCAGAGACTTGAAGATTTAGGATAAAATAAAGACAATAGACAGAAGCCTTCTTCACTTTTGTTATTATTACTAGCTTTCCAGTTCTTTAAAAAGATAATTTACGGAAACTTAAGAAATAAGAAAATATTCTGAATATGTTTTATTTTCCAACAGGAAGATTGGGCATTTCTGCCTATTTACATTTCTATCCAGACTTTGTAATATTCTTCTTTTTTGTGTTGGAGTGATGTTTTCTTTGACCTAAGTACAATTATAATCACAAGTAACTTTGTGGGGGAAGCCTTGGAGGACAGCTTGGTAGAGAGTTCCACTCAAAAAGGAAAGCAAATTCAAGGCAGGCTGAGAGGAGAGGACAATGGCTCTAAGGCTCCCCAAATTATGTCTTGCTCAGAAAATTATAAGTAATATTGTGTGGCTCAAGGAATCCCTAAAGAGCACGGTGCGGAGGTGAATTCATCTGTGCTACATTCAAGGGTATATAGACTGTGCACTGCATAACTCCAGAGGATACCAGTCCGGATATTCTATGTGAACGATTCCACCCTCATTTGTGCAACACATAACCATGAAAGCCCTGGGGAACGGGAAGTTCTGCACTGTCTTTTTGCTGGGTACTTCTGGGAGGTCATGCAAATTGCGAAGGGCACATGATGGAAAGAAAGCAAGTGTGCTGAGCTTCTGTCTGTAGACCAGGTTCCCTGGCTCAGCACCAGATCAGCAACATGGTGTGATGTGCTGTTGTTGGAAAGCTGAATTCCCAGGTCCTATTTAATTACTATGAAATAAAACTGGGGAGACTCTCAGCAGTCTATGTTTTTGTTGGCTTTTGCCGCTCAGTCCAGTGAGGCTGATGCCTACTAAAGCTTGAGGATGCCTCTCTGTAAGGAGTAAATGCCACCGAAGGATTTCAAAGGATTTGCAGGGGGAACAGATCAATAGCTGTAATATGCGAGACAGGTTGGGGACATAGAAGAAGCCCAGAGAGCGGTTTCTACAGCCGGACAGTGGGCAGATTATAAGACTGGTTGTCCAGAGGTATCTCACTCTCAGTCTTGCTTGTTACAGGGTTGGGGGAGCTGGGGGTGCTCCAGCTTCTCACCAAGGTTACCGGGGAGTCTGAGCAGCTCCGACAGGAGCTTCAGCATCTTCTTCTTACAGGACTGGAAGACAGAGCCATCCTTTGCATTAACCATGACTTATCTTATCTTAAAAAATGTTTCTTCATAGGAAGAAACTAGTCTACTAGAACTTTAGGCTTTGTAAAGGGGAACATTTTCTGATAGAGTTAAACGGTTCACCAGACACGTGAATAAACTATGAAATACAGATGGTGTTATTTACCAGAACTGTTTTCTTAGATAAAATGGTATCCTAAGTATACATGCTCAAGTCACACAGGGCAAAGGCCAGTTTCAGGACCGATTTATACTTGCTGTTCCCTGAAAGCATGCTCGCTTGTTGAATGACTTCTTACCCATTCTGACTTTTAGCTTCTGCAAGGAAGTCTTCTAAATTAGAATTAAAGCGCCATTAAAATCTGGCTTTGTTCCCTGGACACCTCCTCACTCTCCCCAGCTCATCAATCACCATTAGCAGGGAATTGCAAGGATTTATTTCTTCCATTATCCCCATAGCTCTCGACTGTGTCCCAGCAGCTTCACAGGAAGAACAAAACAAAAGCTGTAACACAATCATCTTTCCTTTTAATAAATCTCGGCGGCAAACGTCTTCTGAAAAGTACTTTTGGGGGGTCAACATCATTAAGACCACATTATGGAACGCCAGCAAACAAGACAAGCAGGGACCATGGGGAAACCGAACAGCGCTGCCAGGCGAGAAGTTAGATGGCAGCCAAACCCAGTTGGGCCTGCAGGAACCTTGCCATCTACTAGAGAGGCTACTGTGTGGTCTCCCGGTCCCAGAAGCAGCTGTATTTCATGGAAGGTTTTATTCACTTCTGATGCAAGAATGACAGGTGTTCTTCCAAGAATGAGGTTGAATATTAAAAAAAAAAGGCTTTTTATTGGGACCTGTTTGACTTGTTTCAGCAGCAATAGTCGGATACCTGCAATCCGAATGGGCTCCAGCACATCTGTATTTAATACATCTGTGTTTACTACTTAGTCTCAGGAAGCATTTGGTGGATAGAGGGATCTTATTACTGTCTTATGTAGACAATCTCTACAAGTCACATGCATTTAGTCTAAGCTCAGGGTCTCCCTAGATTCCCTTCTAAGGACTACTGAAGGTCTTGCCACTTAAAATATATATATTTTTTTAAGAAAAACTTTATCATAAAATAAAATACTTTACAGAAAGAGAGCTCTTTTACTTTTCCGTATTTATGTATTTATAGTATTTTTGTGTGTGTGCAGATGCATTTGCAGTTTGCGTGAAGGCCAGAGGTCAACTTTGCGTATTATTGTTCACTTTGGTTTTGGGATCAAGGGCTCTTCACTGGTCTGGAACTTGCCAGTGAGTTTAGGGGGTTGGCCACCTGGTCACAGGGATCTCTTTCCTCAGCACTGCAATTACAAACCATGCCCGCCACACCCAGCTTTTCTACCTGGGTTCTGGGCCTGAAGCTCAGGCTGTGGTGCTTGGAAGAAAGTGCTGTACCAATTCGCTATCTCTCCCTCAGCCAGCACAAAACATCCTGTGGAAAGACCCTTGAAGTCTAAGTGTAAACTAAGACTGTAAAATAGAAGCCATAGTAGCGTCTTAAATCTCACGTCTTCAGATAGTAAGGTAGGTTTGGTAAAAGAAATCTCAAATGACATTCCCATTTCCATTTTCCTACTGAAAGTTTGCTGCATCACCATTTTTTGGGGGGGGGAGGATGGTTTCTGAGCTAGCTGCTGTCACCCCTAGCAGGCTTCATCTCAAGCTCCCTGCTTTAAAAAAAAAGTCACTGAGGATTGGACCTAAGGCCCATGTAAGGCAAGTACTACACCACTGAGCTACAAGCCCATCCTAGAACCCAAATTTTATTCTGTTTCTTTGCTTTTGAAACAGAGTCTGACCGTGGAGCCTAGGCTGCCCTTGAACTTGTGACCACCTTGACTCCGCCTTCCATGCTGGCATTGCAGAGATATGCTGCCACACCTGGCTGCAGAACTTGCATTTTTAACAGGATTTCCAAGGAATTCATATGTGCATTTAAATTTGAGGGGCACTCCCTTTAGACATGTGTGTGTGTGTGTGTGTGTGTGTGTGACTTGAGAAAAAAAAACTCAGAAGGCAGGGGAGTATTGCTCAATGTAGCATGTTTGCCTAGCATGCATAAGGCCCCATGCTAAGAAGGAAAGAAAGTAAGATTAAAGACAGAATTAGAGGCTCATTCATACATTTTTAATGAGTTAATTTCAGTTCTGCAGGCAAGAGCGTGCTCTCCAGCCTGTGGCTTTCTTTATGCTGTTCAGAGGGTGTGTGAGGACATTGGATCCAGATCCTAGACAGGAAGTAGCCCCAAGTCCCACCTTCCAGTGACCCATTTTGTCTAGTAAGGCTTGACTTTCTAAGGGTTCCACAACCTTCTGAAAGAATCCCCCAAACTGGATACCGATACCAAGTGTTCAAATACTTGGCATTACAGAGGACATCCTACATTCAAACCACTGTCAAGGATGGACCGCAGCCATTAGAATCTGGGAAAAGTCTAAGAAGAACTCCTTTCTAGTTCCTTCAGTTCTCTTTGCTGTCTTCAACGCTGCAGCTTGTGGTACTTCAGCATAGCAGCTGAGGAAATGAAGGCAATCAAGTCGTTTAATCAATTAGAGATTCTAACCTTTAATGAGCGATAGTGTAATGAGCACTCAAAGAGCTCTTAAGTGTGTTTACTTCGAAAGCAAATTTACTGTCATTTGAAAAGGAGGGCTAGAATCCCAGTCAGCAGGAAATCCAGTTTAATTGGGGGACGCTAAGTCGAATTTACTGTTGTATGTAAATAGCTAGGGTTTGTCACTCAGATAATTAACACCTGTATCCTCAGAAGCAGCTCAAGACAAGCTGGGGCATAGTGGGCCAGAAACTGAAAAGGTCACTTATACCAGCGGGATGCAGGGTAGGGGATGGGGTTGGGTGGGGGAGGATAAGGAAACACTACCAATAACAGTTTGAAAGCAAAATTAGCAGGAAGAATTGCCTCTGATATTAAGAAATGGAAAAACCCAGTTCAGCTTGGAGTTGGTTCTCTTGTTTGCTCTATTTGTTTTTTGAAGTTAGCACATAAAGCCAAGGGTTTCATTCAGGTACTTTAAGATATGAGCCATTGTAATTCGTTCTTATTCACCCCTCCCTCGTTATTCCTGCTGTCCCCGTCGTGTGTGTCCGTGTCCTCACCCAGCCTACCGCGAACTGTCCTTCCTTCTGTTTTCTTTCTTTGACTTTTTGAGACAGGATTTCTCAGTGTAGCCCTGGTTGTCCTGGAATTCTCTCTGTAGACCAGGCTGACTTCAAACTCATGGGGATCTGCCTGCCCCTGCCTCCTCAGTGCTGGGGTCAAGGGTGCACACTCCCACTGCCTGGCTCCTTCTGCTTTCTTACCGCAGGAATTCCATTGCCCTCTCTTTTCCACATTCACCTCTCCCTCTTAAGAGTTCTTCCTTTCCTTCACTGGCCTCCAACCCTCAACCCCCACCACACACTTTTTAATCTTGATTCTCACATGAGGGAAAACGTACAGTATCTTCCAAGTCTCACTTAATTGGCTTAAAATATTGACCCAAGGTTCCATCCATTTCCCTGCAAATGTCCTGACTTCATTTTCTTAAAGAATGAAAAAATTTCATTGTATATATGTGTCATGTTTCCTTTAGCCATGCATCTGCTGATGGACATGTAGGCTGTTCCATTCTTGGCTGTTGTAACTAGCGCTGCAGTCAACATGGATGTGCAAGTATCCCTGTGGTGATTTGGTTTACAGTCCTTTGGGAGATACTCAGGAATTATAGGCTCAGCTCATATGGTCGTTCTACATTTAGCTTCTTGATGAACCCCCATCCTCACTTTGAAAGTGACTGTGCAATTTCCCCCAGCAGTGAATAAGGTTTCCTCTTTCCCACCCCCTGATAAGTATTTATTGTCATTTGTCTTCTTAATGACAGACATTCTTACTGGGGTGAGATGGAATCTCAAAGTAGTTTTAATTTGATGGCTAAAAATGTTGAACACTTAAAAAAAATTTATTAGTCATTTGTATTTTTCTGTTGAGAAGTATCTGTCTATTCAGTCCATTAGCGTATTTAGTGATTGAATTGGATAATTAAATTGTTTAATTCTGTAATTCTTTATTTATTCTAGATATTAATCTGTCTGATGTATAGCTGGCAAAGACTGTGGTGGTTTATAAGTTAAAGGTGCTGAGTATTATTATTGTATTGTTGAGATAAACAGAGAGATTTTAGACCAAAAGCACCTTAAATATACTGTGTTTTTATGCATTTTATATTTAGCCACCAGTAACAGCAGGTCCTGCTGAACCACAGCAGTGGTTGTCAATGGATGAACAGCATTTTTTTTTCAAACTGTGAATAACAATCTATTGGTGATCTCAAATGATTCTAAGACTCATAGTCAACATTTCTATAAAAGCGAGACAGACGCTAGGACCGAAAATGTCAGGAAGAATAAGTTGTGTGCTGTAAAATATTTGCTCATGTTTATGTGTGTGTTGGGCCATGGTGTTACCACTACTAATATTAGCTGTTCCCTAAAAATAATGCATGCACTTGCCACAGCTGTTCATTGCCTACTAGAACTAGATGAATCTATTAGATGGTTCTATTAATAATAGAACCAATTGCAGAAGACACCACATGCCTTTGTCACAGTACATAAAAAACAGGCTGGAACTGGGATAGAAGCTTTCATAGTGCCTGGAAGGTGTTATGTCCCAGTCCCAAAGGACCTTTAGGCAGTTAATGGTAGCTGTGGGGAGGGACTCACAAGGTCCCTCTCTTCTTGGTGGCTCTATAGGCAGTTGTCAGTAGGGGAGGGAAAGTGATGTAACCTCTGGTCAGGCTCCAGTAAATGATAACTCAGCCAATTATCTGAGGGAGAATCGCCACCCACAGTCTTACTCGGCTGTGACCCGGAATGCTCCACAATGACTAACTAGGCTGGAAGTACCAACCAGGGCAATTGTGGCAAGCCAGTAATGGGGTAAGCAACTACTCTGATTAGATTTGATACCCATTTCACAGGAAGAAACCCATACCTGGTACTACAAACCTTGCCCATGGTTGGGTGGGTCATAAGCCTTAGTGAGGAAGTTACTGCTGTTGCTTAGCCAAATAAGCACTCTGTACTCATTAATTTTACCATTTAAATAACCTTGTTTATACCCACAGATAAGTTCTACAGTCAGTCTGGTCACAGGAGCTGTTTTGTTGCCAACAGCAATTACTGCAGAGACTCATAACTGGTCCAAATCCTGAGATTAAGGCCCGTGCGGTTGTTCTGTCGCAGTGGGACCTCCAGATCATCTCTTTTAAGGAAGAAAGAAGGTAAGAGCCAGAGGGAGGAGTAGAGTGAAGCGAAACATCACAGACAGAGTCTGCCAAAATCCTGTCACCCACCGGGGGGCAGGACAGAGAAGGGCCTCGGAGGCCTCCGACCCCAAAGACCTGTAGACAGGAAGATGAGGGCCTTTCTCCTCTCTGTGTACCTCTAGGTAGTTAATAGCCACCAGGGGAGGGACTTCAGTGCTGTAGCTGCTGGTAAGCATGCTCCTATACGTAATCACCCAGGACCCTGTAAGCAACCCTACTTAAACTCAGTGGTTCATTAGGAAATTAAATAAATCTGTGAAGCGGGAAGGAGGAAAGGGAGGGCCTTCATAGCAAGAAGGACTTTGGTGGTAGCAGAAGGGGAACAGGAAAGGGTAATGGGGCATGCATATGATAAAAATACTATATATGTATGAAAATACATAATGAGATCTATCATTATATACAATTAACATGTACTAATAAAATAGGAATAAACAATAGTTACTAATAATTATAATTGTTGATAATCCATATAAGTTTGTTTCCTAAACGTAGCTTTATTTTCTTTCCTGTCTCCTTCCCCTTTACTCTTCCTTTTGAGACAAAGTCTGTATGCAGCTCAAGTTAGGTTTGAACTTGTCATTCTCCTGCTTTGACTAACCGCTGGGACAAGAGGCATGTATCACTATCAAGCCAAGCACTGGATAATTCTGCAAATGGAGGGAAGGCAGACTACCCCCTCACTCTCAGTAGCTATTCCACTTCAGCGTTATTCTGGTTTAGGACTTGGAAATCTGGTCTGCCCTTCTAGACATCACAGGCGGCTTAGGGTTGTGGTGAGCTCTGAGAAATGTGCCATCAGGTGATTTTGTCTTTTTCTGCACATTATGTGACGTGCTCACACAAACAAATATATCTATGATGCCACTAAGTGGTTTAATATTATAAAATTTTCAGTGGATACACACTCTGTTAGTGATGTAGACATCATTATGTAATTTATGTATATAGCTACTTTTCTTAAAAAAAAAAACAAGCAGATCGGTGCTTTCTTCTGACCTTAAGATTTCTATCCTTCATAGTATTAAACTGACTCCTAATGACTCCTAATGTCAGTATACTCATAGGTTAATACATTCTCAATCCTCATCACAGAAACTTTATAATTTATAATAGATAATAGTTAACATGGAGACCCACAACTGGCCAAGGTACATAGAATTAGAGACTGCAGAATGCTAACCCCTAAATAGGGCATCGACATCACACCTCTTCTTCCCAAGGTTTGTGTCTCATTGCAGAAAAGGGGGGGAGGAAAGGGTGTAAGAGCCAGAGGTGATGAATGGCAACAAAGAACCAGTGTCTTCCAGATACAGCAGGGTGGCTACTCATACAAGCTCAGTTTTGGTTCTGACAGCACCCACAAGCCAGACGAAATCCAAGCATGGAGAGGAGGAGAATAGGCATAAAACCAAGAAACTATTGGCAATTGATAGCTATTGGGGGGGAGTCATTTTTCTTTAAGGGTGTAGCTCCTGGTAGGTTGACCAATTCCCATGGAAGGCCATAAATCCAAGAATAAATGGCCAGCATTAATTGGACTTGACAGGTTTTTAAAAAAGAGGACACAACATTGGATCAGTAGGGGGAAAAGGGGGGATCCGAAAGGAGTTGGCTGAGGGGTTGAATATAATAAAAACATATTGCATAAAGTTCTCAAATCAGTAGTAAAATGCTAAAAACAATTGTTGTCATTTTATTTATCACTTCCACCCTTCTGTTATTATTGTGTTTTGAATCTATTTAAACAACTTCATGACATTTTCTAGACTAAGTTGGGGTGATAAATTTCAAAGAATCAATAGAAAGACATCTAGTAATTAAAACCTCAATAAAAACAAGAGGCAAATATTAAATTGATTATCACTATTCTCTTAAAATATTTCATCTAAATTTATAATTAAATCATTCAAGATTTAAGAGAATTTGACAATATTGATAGATCATCCTAATGATCACATTGCTTTTTCAGTTATATGATTTTCTTCAAAACAAATGATCCAAATTTTATTAGGTAAATGTTTATTAATCATATAATAGATATATATATATTGGTGTGGGAGAATGGTCTGTATTCTGTCAATTATATTTTAAATAAACTCTGATTGGCCAGTAGCCAGGCAGGAAGTAGAGGTGGGACAACCAGACAGGAAGTAGAGGTGGGTCAATGAGAACAGGAGAATTCTGGGAAGGAGGAAGTCCATTCCTTGGCAGTCCTGGCCCAGACACAAAAGAAGAAAGATGTGACTGCCTCACTGAAAAAGGTACCGAGCCATGTGGCTAACATCGATAAGAATAATGGGTTAATATAAGTTATAAGAGTTAATAGGAAGCCTGAGCTAATGGGCCAATCAGTTTNAGAGGTGGGTCAATGAGAACAGGAGAATTCTGGGAAGGAGGAAGTCCATTCCTTGGCAGTCCTGGCCCAGACACAAAAGAAGAAAGATGTGACTGCCTCACTGAAAAAGGTACCGAGCCATGTGGCTAACATCGATAAGAATAATGGGTTAATATAAGTTATAAGAGTTAATAGGAAGCCTGAGCTAATGGGCCAATCAGTTTATAGTTAATGTAGACCTCTGTGTGATTTTTTTGGGACTTAATGACTGTGGGAACTGGGCAGAACAGAAAACTCAGACAATAATATATGACTTAAATAGTATTAAGATACTTGAGTCTACAGTTTAAAATGATTAGCTTAGCTAATAGGTCATGTTTTGGATTAGAATATCAATTTTATTGCTCATGTAACTATGAGGTTGCTACTTTTTGGGTAATAGAGATGACAGGATCAAGCTATAGTAGTATTATCTGTATCACCCAATAAGTGATTTATTTTAAAAACATTAGGGTGCACTTTTCAAATAGTTTTCCTACATGAAGATTTATGTCTACAATGATTCCTGGTTATCAAGGCAAATTTCAAACACTAATATATTTAGTATGCAGATAAAAACAAATTGAATGAGTATATTATGATTTCAGAATAATTTTATATGCAGCATTCTCAGCCTTATATACCCCTAAATCACAGGTTAGGTATTATGGGTCCATATTTCAAATAAAATAATTTACAAGCAGGCTCACTGGCCACTAGGCAGCTTCAATCCTGCCAAACAAGTAAGTTAGCCAACTAACAAAGGCCAGGATGTATTGCTCCTTCTCCTTTGTTAAAAATGTAGATCGCCTGGGGAGAGGTGTTTTCCAAAGCTGGTGACTAAGTTGCAGGTGTTTCCTTAGTCCTGAGGTCCCCTGAAAAGAGAATATTAATGAGGATCCACCTTGGTTTACCTGGGGGGATAAAAGGTGTTTTGTATAATAAACTCGGGTAGATCTTCAGGATGGAGAAAGTC
The DNA here is from genome assembly GCA_001685095.1 of Ellobius talpinus. Taxonomy (NCBI): domain Eukaryota; kingdom Metazoa; phylum Chordata; class Mammalia; order Rodentia; family Cricetidae; genus Ellobius; species Ellobius talpinus. Next base: position 15,111 of record LOJH01038810.1, on the reverse strand, counting down.
TGAGATGCCCTTCCGTGATGACTGTGTGAACTGTGTCTCGTTATTTTCTTGTGCCACCATACCGATCCAGTTAGGGAAAATAGTTTTCTATGTTGGGGCCTATAGGCTCTGACAAGGCATACTTGCTAGTATGGTTAGAAGTTAGACAAGGCAATTATGTGTATGTCAGCATCTTGCAAATTGTTTGCAAAGGGAAATGGAACTCCCACCTATCTCTGATTCTGATGTTGGAGGGGAGTTCTTTCTACACGTCTAGATACAGCTATTTGGAAGGCGGCTGAATTTAAAAACCACATATTCCAAAGTCTCCATTCTTGATCTCCATGAATGGGAATTAATCGCTCCTGTACTTTTCAGGATCTTAGAACTCTGTGGATGTTCCCAAGAGGCCATTGCTGAAAGCAAATTGAGTGGGCAAGCTCATCTTGCCTTCCCACAGACCTGGTGGATCTGTCTCCCAGATAGTGCTGAAGGCACTAGGTAACTAGATAAAGAAGTGAATATTTTCCTTGAAAAATTTTTAAATAGAATCAATATAACTTGCTTCTATTAAATATAAAAATAATATGCATAAACACACATACAAACACACATGGTGATATATGCAAACAGAGGTCTATGTCCTTTAAAGTTGATGATGCCAGTAAGTACTGCTTTTAGAAGCTGTGTTTAAGGATATTGTGTGAAAGCACTTATATGACTACAAGCCCTTTCTGTGTTAGTTCTTCACAAATAGATGCTTTTTATTCGTGGCCACAGCTGTTGTTTGCAGAACTGGCTATTGAACGAGGCTCTGTGCTTTAGATATCCAGGCCTTCTAAATGCCATTCCAGTTTTGCATATGCTAGGAAGCTAAAATTTGATACCTCCAAGAGGGCATGTCTAACACATTATTTTAAGATGGCACATAAAACTGGAATCCTTTGAGAACCTGGCTGCTACCATCCAGATGAAGTGTATTAACTAGCCCCTCAAAGGCTGCTATGCTTAGCCACTGTACCATGAACACATTTAATTAGCCTTTAGGATGCTGGAAGGCTTGGGCACCAGGAAAGTCTTCATTAATGGGGTTTCCCTTCTTTAAGAAAAATGTTGTACACTTTTGGATATTTGGATAAACATAATAAAAATGAAGAAGGCCCATTTCATACATTATTTACATGCTAATGTACAACTCCTTACCAAGAGTTCTGTAAGATGCTGTTCAGGTCTGAGTATTCAACCCAACAATGCCTACTAAATATGTGTTATTCTCATCAAAGTTCTAGGTCTGTACATGCAAATCCAGTGACTCCCATCCAGGGCCTTGAAACCTCCTTAGTATTTGTTCAAACACAGTAAGCAGAAGAGAACAAACTTTCTAAATAAACGAAAGAGTGAGCAAAGGCATCATTCAGACCCCTCACCCCCCCATCCCGTCTTCTCATTGCATAAGTTAGTGTTTGCTTCTGAGAGTTAAGTAGACCAGAGAACAAATCCAGGCACATGATGACTTCGTACGTACACGTACACGAAGCACGCTTTTGTGCTGCCTGGTCTTCCTGCTTGAGAGTTCTCATCCTAATGATATGGTTGGGAGACTGTCAGGTACCACAGATTTGGCAGATAAACAAAGAACACCCAAATCCTCCTGCAAAGCAGGCTGAAAGGAACTACTAATTTTCTCTCTATAAAGCCATGACTAGGGAGGTTGAAGATGAGAACAATTGCATATTGGCATCCCAGACTTGCCAGGAAAACACTGTGGAGTAAGTTATCTATCTTGTTATTTAGTCTTCTTTTTCTTGTCCTGTTTACCTCTCCCCCTCTCCTCTCTCCTCCACCATCTCCTCTCATGTTCCTCCCTTCCCTCTCCTTCCCTCTCTTTCCTCCCTCCTCCATTCCTTTGTGGGGCCAAGTCCTGAGCCCTTCTAGAGCTGTTCAGAGCTCTCCAGCACAGCATATCTGCTGTTCCTCCTTCCTGATCATGCCTCTTCCCCTCCTCATTAAAGTGTTTCCCCAGCAGTGTATCTGGAGCAACCAACCCAATGCCACCACTATATTGGAATACATCTTGTTCCAATGAGTATGTTCTCGTCAGTAGAATTCCTAATGGAGACATTTGTGATTAGTACAACCTATTGAATTATAACACAAAATTTTTATCTATCAGGCCGAATTGTAAGGTTGATATTACTAGAGAAGCGGCTTAGTGCAACAAACCATTATCTTTACATTTTTATCATTTAAATGAATGGTTTAAACTGGCCTGCCTGCCTGCCTGCCTGCCTGCCTGCCTNCTTCCTTCCTTCCTTCCTTCCTTCCTTCCTTCCTTCCTTCCTTCCTTCTTTCCACTCTTTTTGTTGTCTTCCTATTTCAACCTCATTGGAAAAGTAAAAATTCTGTTTGAGTAGAAGCCTAAACACTTCTTTTTTTAAGAGCCACAAACAATGGTTAATTAAGAGCACTTAAAATAGTCAAGTTATTAACTATTTTTCAAGATTTTAAATCTGGAAATTTTTTAATAAAATGACCATATGTGCATTTGAGAACAGCATAAATCAGCTCCCTCTCACTTACATCACGTGATTTTGGTTTTCTTTTTCTGTGCAAGTATTTCAATAAGGGTGGTATCTCACGTATCAATGACTGTTTTAGTCAACTGACTATAGTATTTATTCTTTCATTCCACTGAGGATATATTTGGTACTAGATTCAACCTTTTGATTCCTGGTTTCTCTCGCCATAGATGGTTTTAATTTTTTAACTTTTTATTTTGTTTGATTTATTCACATTCTAAACAGTTAATGACTTCTCAGCTTTAGTAACAACAACAACAACAAAACCACAAGAAAGGGTTTTCCTTCTCAGCTTAATAATTTACTATGAATTATGCCTCACATTTTTAAATATATATATATATTTATTTATTATGTACACAATATTCTGTCTGTGTGTACATCTGCAGGCCAGA
>LOJH01038809.1:0-14972 GCA_001685095.1 Ellobius talpinus | reverse complement strand
TCTCTCTGCCCTTCTTCTGGAAAGGCAGCTTCTGCCTCTTTCCCTTCTGCCCCACTCTTTTCTCCCCTTCCCTCTTTTCTTCCTTTCCTCCTCCATAACCCATTAAATAAACTCTATACCCCAGTTCTCTCTGCATGATATATCTATCTGTCTGTGTCCTGCTTGGCCTCAGGCCACCCGCCAGAGGACCCATTGAGGTTTGTGGTCACCTGCCATGGCCCCTCTTGTGGCCAGCATTATGAACAATGACAATACCTCCTAATAATGTAACTCCCTTTGGGAGCCATCTTTTTTTTCAAACCACCATAATAGTTAAATCTCAAAATCAATTCTTAGGTCTAACCTCCTCCACAAAGACTTTCCTTAATTCAATGAGTTGATCCCCCCTGCTCAATGCTTATTTGTTAAACATTCTGGAAATGGAAATACAGAAATATGCATAGGTTAGAGGATCATTTAATTAGTGATATTAACAATAGATTTTTGTAATAATCAATTTTGTACCCTTACTTTCTCCTTTCCTAAGGGATGTAAACTTGGGGCATAAGGTAATATTCTTACAGAGAAAAACAGAAATGGGCTTCTCTGGGAGAGCAGAGGCTTACAGTGAACTAAGTTGGGCTGAGAAGTTACTCAAAAAGGGGAAATTAGCTATAATGAATTCTTTTACATTTATTCCTCCATTTTAATTTTTTCAGTATGAAACATGTTTGTGATGTTGGAGATTGGGCTGTTACCATGTAACTATAAGATTATTTTTTAAAGGTGAGAGGCCAGGCAGTGGTGGCACTCAGGAGACAGAGACAGGCGGATCTCTGTGAGTTTGAGGCCAGCCTGGTCTACAAGAGCTAGTTCCAGGACAAGCTCCAAAGCTACCAGGAAACCTTATCTCGAAAAGAAAAATAAAAGGTGAGGGAAGAGAATCCATAAGACCTAAACTCTGAAATCATTTAGCCAGCAACTCCCTGTCTTCCAGACTCTACGTTTGTAAGAAAATCAAGCACAGTTCCTGCTGACCCATGCCTCTTCTTTTCCATGTTCCCATTATAGTAAAACGTCATGGAACTGGAAGGGTTGGGAGGTGGAGAGAATTTGGGAGGAGACAGGAAAAGAAAAGCATGATTAGAATATATGTATAAAATTATTTTCTATTAAAAAAGTTTCACTTGGGAGCATATCAGAAATGCTTTTTAAAATCATCAAAGGAGGTTAAATCCAACAGTGATTATAAAATTTTCAAATCTCTTTTGTGTATTGACATCAATTGTTAACCTTAGAGTCTTTGATATACAAATAAAAATATTTTCTTTGTACTTAATTTTTTTTTAAATTCTGAGATAAGGTTACATGTAGTCCTGGTCACCTTAAACTCAGGGTATAGCTGGGGATGATCTTGAACTTCTACATATCCTTCCGAGTTTTGAGATTGAAGGTGTTGTCTACCTCATCTACTTTATGCAGTGCTGAGGACCAAGCTCCAGTGCTTTCTGTACCCTAGGCAATCATTCTACCAGCGGAGCAACATCCTCAGCCCCAAGACTTGTTCTTAAACAGGACCTCTGCCTTATGCGTCCAAGCCACAGCTTAGGAATGCGTTGTTTATCCTAGATTGTAAGAGATGATAAAGAAACATGAAATACAAGGCTTCCCGTCCAGCTCAATGAAGCCCTTGACTGGTGGGCAGTTTGTGTTTCACTTAATTGTCTCATTCTTCAATCAACCCCTTCAACAGGGCCTCACTTCTTAAAGGTAAGAGTCTTTGCTTAAGACAAGTGAGAAAAATAACCCACTGTGGACAAGGGTTCTGGAATAGTCTAACCCAGCAGTGTGTTTAGAGCTGTGTACCCTAACTCCATCCAGTCAACAACTGGCAATTTAAGCCCAAATTTAAACCTTTGCAGACTCGGAAAGCAAATTTAATGTCAAGAGTTCCTTAACGCTTTGACAAACGTTACCTGTGTACACCTTCCACTGGGGGGTTGACTCAGTGAGTTAAGGCCTTGCCAGGTACGTGTGAGGACCAGAGTTAAGGTCCCTGGAGCACACACAAAAGCCAGGCAAAATAGCGCATTTTCTAAAGCAGTGCAACAGGGAAAGCCGGGGCAGAGATAGACAAATCCCCACAAGTTCAAAGGCCAACTAAGCTGGGTACATAGTGCTAGCTGGGTGGGGTACACAGGGCAATAAAAACTGATTTTTATTGTCTCAAACAAGGTAGAAGAGGACCAACCCCCAAAACTGTACTCTGACTTCAACCACCTGGCATGTTTATATCCCCCACTAACCCTAAGACACCCACATTCACACTCACATATGGTGGGGGGAGGGAAGGAGAGAGCTAAAGCATAAACAAATATACATGAATAAACAAATACATATACTACCTGAAAGGAAAATATTTTAAACAATTCAGTATTTGCTTTTGGCTTGTTGAGCAGAGGTCACTCTAGTGGTTAAAAAGAAGCAGACCACTCCCGTCCTATGGTGTTTGTCGTAAACACCCTGTCATGCTACCTAACAGAGCCTATGATAAAGGTTCCTTTTCCAGTAAATCAAAGATATGCCAAGCATTATCTAAAAGTTGTTTAAAGCTATAAATGCCCTTCTGTCAATGCCCTTCCTATTCACAGAAGGATCTGAAAGCATGCTGGTAAAACTGGGCACCCACTACTGCTGCCAGGAATCCCTGCTATGATATGTCCATGGAAGCCTGGGCTTTACTCCAAGGAACTGGAGCTGGAAATGTCTCCATCTGCTCTTCCAGAGGACTATTAAGGAATTGTTCCATTCCACAGCTACCCAAAACAGGAATATTCTCCTGAAACTAGTTATTGACTCACACATTCTATTGGCATTTTTCCAGTCCAGAGTACAGCAAGTCTTCCAAGCCTTACAGGTAACTGCATGCACATGAGTTCCTTCTAAGGGTTTAAGGGGGAGTCTCAACCATGAAATGTTAAAGGGATCTGCTGCTGCAACACTGTCAGAAGTAGCCATGTGTAGAGACAAGAGGTTACACAGTGAATGGGTAGAATTTTAAATGCCTATTATAAGTATGTTCTCATAGCAAGTTGAACACTTACAGAGGTTCATTAAGCTGGTGAGTCATCTGGCAGCAAAGAAACATATACTTAATGTGTCCTCAATCTAAACTGTGAAACTGTCCTCTCCTGACTTGCATGCCAAGTTCCTCAAAAATGTCATCTGGAAATTATTATCATTAGCACTGTACAAGATCACAGCTAGTGTCATCTCGTCTACGACTGCCTCGAGAAGAAAAAGATGAGATAAAAAAGGAGATTTCAACTCTTTTTAACTGTAATTTTTATTGACTATCCAGAGGCTACATGACTGCAGCAGATGCTGAATGTCATGTGACATCCTACTGAAATACACAGAGGAAGACATGAACAGTAAAGGAGCCAGAAGGCAATAGGGCAGGTTCATTGAGCAAGGCATCTGTGCACAGTCAGAAATGTGGTCTGCAAACTTTAAAAATACATATTAATCACACACTAGCAATTCATGTTTCCTGATATTGTTTCAGGTATGCATAGCCTATACTATAAATAGCATTTCTTTCTTGGAATTTACTATGGACATTATTCTAAATTTGTTTGTGGCTTTGCTTTCATCAAAGTTGTTAAGACTTCTTCCCTGGAGAGAATGACAAAATTTATCATTTCTAAATTTAGAATGATAACAGAAGATGCAAAGTCCACATTAGAGATCTTGATATAATTTAACTAAAGTTCAATCAGAATCACAAATATAGCCTGGTAGTTCTCTGTTCCAGCTAAGATGATTTTTACATTTGCTGTACAAAGAGATGGGAGAAAACTTTCAAAGCACTTGGCCCCAGCTAACTGTGGGACTTGAGGTCATAATCTGTCATTCAGTCCCCATATCTTCAGACTGTCTACATCACAGTTAATCTACTGTGATTCAACTGGGGTGCTCACAGGGATTAACTCTGAAGTGGTAAGGTTTGGTAATACACTATTTTATAAAGAAACCTTAAAACGTATTCATGAGCACACCAAACAATACTGATAGAAATAAATGCCTTTTGTATTAACCACTCTCAGTGAAGCAGTTCTATCAGACAGGGTAGATGGCTGGGGTCCCATACCACACATTCTAGAATCCAAATCAAGCCCACTTCTAGGCAGTAGCATAATGGACAAAATGGCCAGGATTTAGTGAACTTTGTTTATGTTTCCTCTCAGCCTCAAGGCTTCCTCTGACTTTTCTGGCTTTTAGCCATTTCACAGTAATTAATGCTGGTATGTATTGGCTTTTGGCCATTTCACAATGGTTAAAACACTAGATGAATGGGAAAGAGAGAATCAGGTAAACTGAATACTTAAGGATGATTAAACAATTCACCAGTCTCTCTCAAAGATATGGTTTTCTCAAATGTCTGAACGTGCTTCCAGAGGCCTTTAAACTGATAGGGAAGAATTGAATCCATTCCTCTGTGCATGCTTCCAGAGGCCTGCAGACTAAGGAGGGAAAAATTAGATCCTTGTTTATTACTGATTTTGAAATTTTTACTTTTATTTTGAAATAGTGTTGTACTGAGGGCTGACAAGACGGCTCAATAGCTAAGGGCACTTGCTACTCTTACAAAGGACCTGAGTTCTGTTCCCAGCACACACATGGCAGCTCACACATCAGTTCCAGGAGACCTCAGCTCTCTTCTGACCTCTACAGGCTACTTCACACACGTGCATGGTACATATACATCCACCCAGGCACACACACATGTGCAAAGAAGTAAATAAAAATAGTTTTGCACTGTGATAATTAGGTTGTGCTTTGTCGAGGAGCATAGAAATCTCTTCTATAATCAGTTTCACCATCTGCACAGTGGCATTTGCACTCAGTAATTGATTAAAGGACCTTATCTTTGCCCAAGCCCCTCCTTTGCTTCCTGGTTTGAAAGTGTGGAGTTGAATGTAACCTGTGAGCAGCTCACACAGATTTCTTTGCAATTAGTTCTAGAACTTTGGGCCCATAATTCACATGGTGTAGGCTGTTAAAGAATTGAGTATGAGATTAGCTGTATGTTGTAGAATTAAAATAATGGCCATCCAAGAAATTATCAAATTAACATGAATAATTTCTAGAATTTTATTTCTTAACTTGTATTCTTCATAGACTCATTAACTCTTTGGCATAGTAATTTAGAGTTCATTTATAAACTAGTCTGATAGTGGGAAGTCAAGTGAATAAACATGGAACAGTTATAGGCATTCCCTTGGCAGATTTTTATAGCAGATTTTGGGAAAAGTTCATTTTTTATTTGCCTCAAATTGTTGACCAGGAAACAGGAAACTATGTTTGGACTTTTTAGATATTGCCTCAAGTGTTTGTTGTGGTACAGCTGTGGTTTCTGCACATGGGCCTACAGTGCACTGAGAGTGAACTACAAAAAGTTGATAGCAGCTTAGGTCTCTGCTGTCTGTACTGCACTGAACAGCACTGAGACCTTAGGGCAACATGGCATCCAAGATGCACATGAGCATGTGCGTGTGTTTGTCTGTGTGTGTGTGTGTGTGTGTGTATTGTATTCCTGCATGCATACCCCATATGGCCATGTGTATAGGCCAGAGGCCAACACCAAGTCTCTTCCATTACCACCTTCACATTATTTCTTCTCAGCCTGTGTTTCTCACTGAACATGGAGCTTATCAATTAGATAGACTGGCCAGGAAGTCCTCAGGATCACCTGTGTCCTCCCACCCAGCACTGTGACCTACAGATAGATGCAAGATAGATTCCTGGCTTTTGCATGGGTGCTTGAGGTCTGAACTCAGGTCCTCATGCACATGCAGTAAGTACTTTACCCAGTGAACCATCTTTCTAATTTCAAATATTAATATTTTGACATGTACATATGAATATTTATTATATTACCGAGTTTTTTTTAGGTCAACTCAACTTTGTATTTTAAACAATTTTAAGAGGAGATTAAGAAATTGATATCATTTGTTGAAATAGAAGCCATAACAATCAACAGGATGAAAGTCAAACCTAGTTAGCTTCAGGTGGTGCTAGTGCTTTGAATACGAATGGAGAGAACTTACTAACTTATTCTTATCAAACGGATTCTTTTGCTATTAGAACTTCAAAAAGAAAAAAACCTTGTTCAAAACCAAATATTGCTCAATTATTTTTATTTGCAATTTTAAAGGTTATAATTACATAATTTCTCACTCATTTTCCTCCCTTGTTCCTTCTCGAATTCATAAACTTTTTTAAAAATTACTTTTGTTACATATGTGTACAAACACATAAATACAACCTGGTGAATCTGGTTAAGACTGACCACTTAGGATAGATAGCCTGTGGAGGTCTGGCCCTCCTCTCTCTAGGCCTTTAGTGCCTAGAGTGCTTTGTGTAGGGTGGGTTCTGTGAGAGCATTATTGCCATGGCAGCACATCTATGGTGTTGCTCTTCTTCAGGACTTCCCTGGACAGCCATATTGTTGAGGAGCCCTAGGAGTAGCTTCTCTGTCATCTGTTGGAAAAACAGTCACAGTGGATTTCCTGGTCCTCTTCTGCAATGCTCCTGAGTACTAGGTGTGGAGGTGTAGATATATCAACTGGGACAGGCACCCAGATTTTAAAGTTTTTAGCGCAAAGTAACCACCTAAAATGGTGTCCCAGGCCACCCACTGAAGCATCCCCTGCTTTCAGATGTATCACAGACCAAGTGAAGTAAAAGAATCCAGAAAGCCTATTTCCTTCTTCCCTTCATTTCCCCTTCCTTCCTCGCTCTCTTCCTTCTCTAGCTTACCAACTATGCCATATGGGATACAGCATTAATCCTGTTCCTAATCAACTCCACTGTGATCACAGACTTTCCCTTCAATCTGCTTGATCACACATCTACAGTCACCTCTCTAGAGATGGTGGGAAAATGAAACCAATAAATGAAGCAGACTAAATCTCATGCAATAGCCAACTTTATTCAGAGCATCAGACAATTTATACTCTGAGGGTTAAGAAGGGTCACCTGAGTAATGATCTCAAACTGTATACAATCACAAGGACAAGCCACATGTTGCAAAAAATATGCTTCCCATAGAAGTGTATAAACAAATAACAATAGCTACTTACAATGAATAATCTGAAGGGAACTCATTTATCTCCGCTACACCTGGAAAAGGCATGAAGCATATTCCAAGAACAATTCTGTACTTTTGAAGAAACTGAGATCACAAGACTCTTGTTTTCTTGAGTGTTCTTGCAAGCACTCAGAATTCCCAAACAGCTCTGTTCTCAGACCTTGCTCTGACAGTTTACTTTTGCTCTCTCTCTCAAGATCTTTTCCTCCTCTCTTTTCTTTTCTTTCTGTCTTAGCCAGGGAAACCTACTGTAGGGACTAGAAACTCTTGGGGTCACTCTCTCACCTGATGTTACAATATTCCCTTTGCCTTATGCTCACTCATGTTAAAAAGGCTGTCTTGTGCCCCCATTCCAGGTCACTGGGGTTTACACACTCATTTATCAATGAAATGCAATCACTCCATCCTCTACCCTCTTATAGCCTCCAGAATCCACAATGACTCAGACCAAGGACACCTAATATCAATTAAAAGGCTGAACTCCAGGATTGTGGAATCCTTCCTCTTTAAGAGAAACTAGCTAAGGTTGAAATGCTCTCTAACTTTACACATATCCTTAGGAAAAAAATCCTGAGGGGCGGCTCCGTTGATGCAAAGAAATCCAATTAGTTCAGATCAAACCCAATTAAAATGCCCATTGTTTTATAAAGTATGATGCTCTCAGGTGGCCGAGCGCATGGTAGGGAGACAGGAAAGCAGGGGAGCACATGCAAACCCAGACCAAGTGTTTCTCCTCTGGGAGCCCACTTAAATACCCTGTGGGAGTGGTCCTGTCATGGTGGGGGAGGTCAGGACCTGGCATGCTGGGATTTGGAGTCCAGACTAATGCAACTCCCAGGCCAGGGGGCTGGAATGGATGCCAGGGACTGGGGCTATGCTCCATACATAACAATATTTGCTTCCTATGGATGCCACTATTTTATACAGTAACTCCTACAAATAGACTTTCAGCTTCCTGAGAAAATAGCATATAAATAAAGCATTATTACCATAGCATCTCCCATAATGCTCCAGCCAGGCAGCAAATAGCGAACTGATGATTCACGGATGGCACTGAATGGACAAGGGATGTAAGCACTTCACCATAGGGAGGAAGAATTATACAGAAAAAAAGTAGTGTACTTAAAATAAGAGCAAAGCATTTTTATGTTTGTAGAAGAAAGAAAAGACACACACGTCACATGCGTGTAAGCATGCATACATATGCATAGAGCAGAAAGTCATGAGAGAGTGTGTGGAGGCCAGAGGGCAATTTGCCTGCACTCAGTTCTCATCATGTGGGTTCCAGAGATCAAATGTAGGTTACCAGGCTTGGTGACAAACACCTTCACCTATTGAGCCATCTTACTGGCCCCAAAGTGGACCCAAATGCCAAAACATGTTGTCCAGCACAGATGCTACAAGGCAGAATAATTTATAATTCCTTAAAAATACCAACATACCCACAGTATTTGAAGAGGGCCTGGAATTCCCAAAACACAGTGCTTGACATAAATGGAGGAGGAGGACTACCAAGAGTCATCTGAAAGTGTCAATGAGAAGCTCAGGTTTGCATGTTTGTAATGTAGAAATAATACACAGTTCCATTTAGAAGTTTACTGCAAATGCACTGGTCCCATTGTAGACATAAATTAAGAAGACACTATGGTAAGTGAACTGCAGAAGCACAGGAGTATTCTTAAAAGTTGAGCAGGAAACAAAAAAACTCATATGAGATATCATATTCCAAGAAACTGTGTTGAATAAGCAATTGAAAATCAATACTCAGTTTTCTAATTAAGGTTTGGTGCTAAAATAACTTTCCCCCCAAATACAATCAAGATTTTTATTCTGGTACTTGGGAGGGTGAGGAAGGAGTGTCGTAAGTTCCAGACCAGCCTGATCTTTAGAGTGAGACTCTTTAAAAACAGAAAGCACAGTAGCTGAGAAAATCCATTTGACCCCTTGCAAAAATCTTCAGGTGGCTTTGTGGGGGTGGGGCCACACCCAGGGGTGTCCTGCCTGGTACCTCCAGCAGCAGCCAGTGGGGTGTGCCCCTCCCCCACTGGTGGGTGCTTATTGGTCTAGTAACTAAACAGGTTCTTACTTTCTTTCAGGATTTATTTTCAAATCAACTCTTACACACTTAAATTTGGTAAGTGAGTGTCAAGGTTGTTGAAAGCAACTCACTCATTACAAATACAGAAGCCTAAGGCCATACAACTTGAAGAACTTATGAAAAAGTTCTTCCAGCTCAGTCCCCACAGCAGGAATAAAAGCGACTGGGAGTCCAGACCCCTCGGACACCCTTACACGGCGCCAAGAGGAGAACTTTAGAAGGAGTGAGGGTGCAAACTACCCTCTCTCCATCTGGCCACCTCAGGGGTGTGACATGTTGTCACTTGCTCTCCCTGGAAGACTGTGTCAGCTCTCTGTGAAGATTTTGTTGAATATTATGGTGGTCTTAATGAGAATGGTGCCTATGGGCACGTAGATTTGCATGCTTAGTCCCAAGTTGGTGAACTGTTTTGTAAGGATTAGGAGTTGTGTCCTTGGAGGAGGCATGCCATAGGAGATGGCTTTTGAGGTTTCCAAAGCCCATAAGGGGGAAGCCCAGTCTCCCAACCCCATCTCCCCACTTCCCTCTTTTTATCTCTCTGCCTGGTGCCTGCAGATCAGGACATAAAGCTCTCAGGCAGAATCATTCCCAAGTTCTGCCATGATGATTATGACTAGCCTTCCGAAAATGTAAGCAAGCTCCCAGTTAAATGCTGGTCATGGTGTCTCTTCACAACAGCGGAACAGTGACAAAAACAAGAGTCACACCCTGTGGGGAGGGCATTCCTTCAGGTCATACCTGCCTTGTCTTGTGCCAGTTTGCCTGAGCAAGCTTCCTGCAAATCATGCCTATAGGGATGAATCCTCCTCCGAAGGTCAGAGTCCAAGGTGAGAGGAGAATTATCTGAGCAGCCTCTACACAGATCGCTGCTCTCTTCATTCATTGTGATGAGCTATACCCACACTTCTCTGTGCCAGGCACCAACGGCCATTTTAGGAGATGTAAGTATTATTTCCATGTTTTAGACCAAAGACATTAAGTGACTTGTTCAAGTTCACAGAGCTAATAAGTGGTGGTCACAAAGTTCAAAAAGCTAGTCCACTTGTCTCCAGAGTGCATGATTGTAGCCTTCAGACCAGACTATATCCATCGTTAGATAAATTACAGCACCTTCAGCTGGCAAGAACATGGAAAATAGAAATTATTTAAGTTACCACAAGATCTTTAATATTCCAAAACCTAAAACTTCTTATTTTTAATTTAAAACCTCAGTAATTTAATTTTCTTTCAATATGACAAGATAATAAAGTTATAATCTAAAATTCTAAATAATTACATACCTATGAGCATGATTTCTCCTCTCATTAAATGACCTTAATTTTTCAATCAGTTTTTATTTTTACTTTTTAAATATACATGTGCTTCTTTATATATTCAAATTAAAGGAGAATGATATGTAATCTTGATTTTTAAATTATCATTGAACATATAAACATTGAACTTAATCCCCCCAAAAGAATCAAAACAAACACAGACACAAAAACAAACCCACTGGAATCATGTATTGTATGGAAATACAATCATGTATTGTATAGAAATACAAGTATCTGATACATTATGTATCAGATTCATTTCAATAAGTACCAGAATGATATTGCCCTGGCTCAAATGTGTCTTTGGAAACCTGTATGTTTTATTCCTCAGTGAGCGCTTTGAGGTGTAAACCTTTTCCTTTCAGAATGCATTGGTTCAGGTGCTTTGCAGCAATGAATCTGTGGGCACAACAACCATTCAGTAATTGTTACAAACATAGAACCATCAATATTTCATGTGGTCATGGAAGACCCTGGCAGTTTCAGGATACACGTGTGTCTTCAGAGTGTCAGGTAAGTTATTACTGATCCAAATCACACACCAAAAGCCTGTGTGAAGCAAAGAATGTGACTGAAATCCAGCCACTTTGATCCCACATTCATCCTGATGACAAACTGATTATTATTTAAAAGAGCATTTCTGATAGAATTGAGAAGCAGAGGTTCCCACAAATGACTAATTTAGAGGAACGGAACTTCACAATTGGATGTCATTCTACCTAAGGACATCTGTCACTGCACAAACTGCTTCCTGAACACATTTCATCTCAAATGTTGGAGAGGAAAGCACACACACCGTTGATTTTCCCAATTGAGAAAGCATACCATAGCTTCTTTTGACTTTTGTGCCGTGCATAAATGACAGCATGTATCAGAACCTGGATGGCAGGGAAGGCAAGTTAGAAGCATCCTCACCTCCAATGACCAGGCAGCTCTGCTGTGCAGCCAAGGCCTGTTTCCAGAGCATTGCAACTGGTACAAGGAGGGCCAGCTCCTTCATTAATTTTTAAGTATTCTGTTTTTTTCAAATCAAGTATCACAGCTATGTCATTTAAATAAAAATTTAATTGATAAAAGCAACACTTTTATGTCATCTTGTCGTTTCTTGGACAAGCATTGATTTGAATCAATACCAAAAAACATTTTGTGGGCAAAACTAAGAGGAAGAGAAGCTCTGTGTGCAATATAGACTTTTATTTATTGAGGCAAAATTCATATGGTCGTCCTGCATCCAGATGCTCATTGAGGCGAAAGTCAGATGATAGTCCTGTATCTACCACAGATGCCTTTGGCAGTCCTAAGAATTGGTCCCCCTCTCACTTTACTACTCCTGCAGAAAACCTTACTTTCTTGCTTTAAAAATATAATAACCATATAGAAAACACATAATAAAATGCTTGGTTCCATTGTCTGGTGTCCATATGGATTTATTAACTTCTATAGATTGGAAATTTTCTTTTTCTTTTGTGAAAATGTTTACTGTTAAATAAAAGATGTAACTTTTCAAAAGAAAATTCCAATCTAATATCACTCTTTCACATAATAGTTCCATTTCAAAATATCTGGCTATTAGGATGAGATTGAAACAAAAGAAAAATTAATGATGTCATTTTTGACATGAGGCCAAAAGAAATATTTCATTCTCCAAGATAAATGACAAAACAGCTATAGATGTTCAGACAAACAGCAGAATAAAAAATATAATGAAATTTCAGGACATTCATGGAGGAGATTAGCAAGCATAGGGGAGAAGGGATAGATTAGGTGCTTACCTGCCTGCCTGCCTGTCTGTCCCTCACAGAAACCCACTGAGCCCATGCCTTGGTGTCCAATAAAACATAATTTGATTCATTTAATTTGTTTAGGGAAAAATGAGAATGTAACACTTTGCATATTATTAAACTTGTGGGTTCAATATCAGAAGACCTGATTCTGCTTGTTTTCACATGGAAATTCTATTTTATTAGGCACCATTGTATTTTTCTATCCTCAGCTCTTTTTTCTTTCTGTGTTATCCGCAAACAGGTAAAACAGAGGGAAATGACTGGCTTGTTAAATATAACAGCACATTGAAGTTATGTTCTGAAAAATTACTTATAAAAGCAAAAGAAAAGCTTGTTATGGGACAGATAGTCTACTCTGGTATAACTAGAAAGCTAAAGGGCTACTAGTTACTGATATCATAATCCCATATCTAGATATAAGCCAGGTTAAAGTTCAGAACCCAGAATTGAGGAAAGACAAAGAGGAAAAATGGGATTCTGTTGTTGATAGAATCCCATCTGATACAGACCTATGTGTTAACATGAGTACAACTTACTGGGATCATGCAAAGTACATCATCTGCTAGTCAATGCACATGCCTAGCAATGCCTTGCATAAATAATATTCCTCCTCCAGCCATGGACTATGCAGTGCACCTGCCCAAAGATCAGGGGCCTAGTGGAAGGACATATGACATGCGGAGTTACTATCTTACATTGACACTATCAAATAACAAACATCTGTTTCAACAGATGAATATAAAGGGCTTATCAAACTGTAAACATGCAATTAGTATAAAATATAAAATACTTGCTTCAAGAGCTCAAAAATGCAGAACCAAATTTTCACTCTTTCAAATACATACTTAAAACATATTGTATACAAGATACCATGGAAAGCTCTTGTGCAGCTGCCTCTACTCTCTAAGTGTTTACAGTGGAGAGAGATAGACAAGGTGTGCAAACAACATTAAAAATATAGAGACCATGATATAAAATTACAGAATACAGAAATAAAATATCAAATATAGGAATTTTACTTATAGGACCATAGGAATTGTTATTATAGTAGTTCAAGCAAAAGTCTAAACACTGGAGAGACTATGAACGCACAGCTGTGTGACAGCATGCATTAGGCCTGTGAAAGCTAAGCCAGACATAATCCCAGCATGGAGAGAGACAGTGGGCATGAAGTCCCATCCCTACATGAGGAGCTATTGACAACTGATGGCTCCTGGGAGAGGGAAAGCAGATCCTCTGTAAGGTACAGGCCTGGTGGGCTGTCCATGCTGCAGTTGAAGGCCCCACCTCCAAGAGCTTATGACCAGCACAAATTGTACTCACTGGGGAAATGTAAAAGATCAAAGTTGAGTGGGTAGGGGGTAGGGAAGCAAGAGCAGAGTAGATGTCAGCAGAGCTGGGGGAGTGGTACTAATACAATCAAAATACACTGTTAGAAATTCTCAAAAACTTAGAGAAAAAAAGATGATGCTAATCTAGATTTTTTTTAGCAATAGGAAAGATTTAAACATAATTCAAAGAAAAGATGTGCCTAGTGGAACTTCCAAAATAACCAACAAAGATAATTAATGTTTAGGAAGGGTGTGGCTTGCCCTGTGCCTTCACATAGGATTATCTGTGCCCAGGAGGATTCTATACATTTACAGCTGAGGTTCTAGAAGTGCATCCAATACTGATAGAAATATATATTCAGTGTGAGAGTCAATCTGAGAGGAAACACAGAAGAACTTAAGAAGTGTCCGCAAGGAGATGAGAAGGTTTGGGCCCAAAACTTAGAAACCTCCATTGAGCCAAAGGAAGAAAAATAAGTGAGTTAGTTATTGTGTTGGCTGAAGAAACAAACCTCAAGCTGAGTTGTAGAGAGGCTGGAGAAGACAATGGAAAAACAGAGGAAACCCAACTCAGGGCTCTGCTTCAAGTAAATGGAACCAAAGAAACCCAGGAAATTTAGAGGGTGCCAGGAGCTGACCAATAAGAGGACAGGCAAACTTTCCTGACATGAACAAAGAGAAAGATTTACAAGCTGTAATTAGGCTTCAGTGTAGAGATCCTTGGATCTCACAGGGAGTCTGGGCCTTGTCTGAATGGCTATATGTAGGCTTGAAGTGTCTGAAATGACTTGGCAGAATCTCCAGAGGAAGCCACATACCACTCTACATGGTGCTATCATTTGATCAATTCTTACTAAAATCTTGGACAGTGATCTGCAGTCTCTCCTCTAAGCTATACCTCAAAGCATTTGCAGGTGTCACCACCATTCTTTTTCTGGGTCTTATTCTGTGTTGTTGAAGAGACATAAAGCTGAGCAGAGTTACAAAGTGTCAGGGAGGTGACTGGTGGTGGCACTTCAAAGAGGCTGTGTGAGGAGGGACTTGAAAGCCTCTCAGCAGGCTGAAGCTGAATGAGTCAGCAAGGCCTAATGTGGGATATCCTTTTGTCTGTGTGTTGCTTGGTTAATGAATAAAGCTGTTGGGAAAGGAACAAACAGCCTCTGTCAACAAAGGCCTAGAGAAGTAACCTTGCAGATGGCTTCCTCTGTCTCTACCCATTACATTCATCCATTTCTGTTCACCACTTCACTAGTCATTGTACCCTCTGTTATGGTTTTTGACTCTTTAAGAGGCAAGCCACGCCCACTCCCA